>JARJDQ010013566.1:0-24859 GCA_030264215.1 Geostiba sp. GC000077 | reverse complement strand
GTTTTCGCCACACCACCGCCGGGCACGCGCAAAATCATCCTTTCCACGAACATCGCCGAGAGCTCCATCACTGTGCCAGATATCATCTACGTGATTGATTTTTGCATGACCAAGACGCTAGTGGTCAATCACAACACGCAATATCAAACGTTGAAGCTGTGCTGGGCGAGTAAAACCAACTGTATTCAGCGTGCAGGGCGCGTGGGGCGTGTTTCCTCCGGTCGGGTGTATCGCCTCGTCTCCCGCGACTTCTACGAGCACGAAATGCTCAAGGACATCCCGCCGGAGATGCTGCGCGCGCCGCTGGAGCGTGTCGTCTTGTTCAGTAAGAAACTGGAAATCGC
Source organism: Geostiba sp. GC000077 (assembly GCA_030264215.1). Taxonomy (NCBI): domain Eukaryota; kingdom Metazoa; phylum Arthropoda; class Insecta; order Coleoptera; family Staphylinidae; genus Geostiba; species Geostiba sp. GC000077. Next base: position 24,515 of record JARJDQ010013566.1, on the reverse strand, counting down.
CGAGCTGCCGCAATCGATCCTAGCGCTGGCGATGGATCCGCCCGACTTGAAAGACATCAAACAAACCATCAAGCTCCTTAAGGAGGTCGGCGCCTTGCTGCCCACCTGTCGCGGGGTATCCATGGAGGCTGATGGTGACCTCACGATGCTCGGCACGGTCATGTGCAACTTGCCCTTGGATGTAAAGCTTTCCAAGTTGATCTGCTTGGGGTACATGTTCAGCTGTTTGGACGAGGCGATCATCATGGCAGCTGGATGCTCACTCCCGAATTTGTTCTCAACCCCGTTTGCGGACAGACTCAGCGCTTACGTGAACAAAATGCTCTGGGCTGATGGCTCCTGCAGCGACCTCTACGCACACTTGACGTTGTATCAAACCTATACGAACAACAAGATTACTGGGACGTGGCGCAGCATTCAGGAGGAGAAGCGCTGGTGTGCGCTGAATTACCTTTCTTATCGCTCCATGAAGGACTGGGAGATCCTCGTCGAAGAGCTCAAGCAGCGCCTGGATCATATGAATCTTCATGCGCCTGTTGGACCGCAACACGTCGCACTCCGCGACGCTGAGAAGATTATTATTCTAAAGACGATTATTGCCGGCGCGTTTTACCCCAATTACTTTTCGCGCTCCTGCGACGCTGGACAGGTGGATGAGAAGGAGGTGTGCAAGGTGCTGCAGGGGTTGGATCAGTTCTCGACGGTGTACTTTACAAACATGGCGCTGAACCAGCCGGGACCGCTGTATGAGCAGCGCATTCGCGACATCATCAGTCCGGTGTCGAACGATGTCAATGTGTACTTCGGCACGGGCAGCTCCAGCAAGATTTACGTGTCGTTCGTGGCGAAGAAGCGCCCGGTCACGATGACCATCAATGGACGCCAGCAAATCGCGTTGATGCCGGGGAAAATACACATGGATGTGTACAAGGCCGTGCGGATGCGGCAGCTGAAGTTTAAGACGACGTTTCCCGTCATGGTGTAAGTACTAAAACAGAAAAGAAACAAAAGTTGTTTGATTTAGATCATGTAAAAGCTAAGGAACTTGCTTTTAGTAAGGAACTCGCATGGCAGATGGCAGCACAGCAAAGGTTAGCTACCATCAAGGATGGTATACCTGCACTATTGAATCCGGAATCCAAGAAGCGGAATGGCAGCATCGTGCCGAAATTGAAAGAGAACGCCTTTTGGATTACCATTTCACATGTTCGTGTTTTTTTCCAATATTTTTTTAGGCGTCTTTTGTTTTATTTTTTTGTTTTCTTTACCTTTAGACGATTGACGCCGGCCATTTCTTTGCGCAACGCTCGCAACGACCTTATCCAGAAAACTTGGCAATTATACTGAAGCAATTGAACGATAAGGAATATCCTTTGGATATGGTGGGCCAGGGCGATATCGAGGTGCGGGGACTGTACGCCGCGAAATTTTCCGATGGCATTTGTTACAGGTGCTGTGTGCAAAGTATGATGCCTTTGCAAGAGAACCAAGTGCGCCTCAATGTGAGTATCCGCCATTTTATCTCGAGTCTCAACGTCAACTCTCAATTTCTTGCTTAAACAAAAACTTTGGTTGATGCAGCCGTAATTTAACCGTAATTGTCGCTGTCAACTGTCATCTGTCATTTGGGCACTCAGAATCATCTTTTCTAGATTCTTTTCATCGACTATGGCAACACGCAAAGCGTGTCACCAAATGAACTATTCCTACTACCCTGTGGCCCAGCATCAGCCATTGCACCCCAAGCGATGGAGTGCACACTCAGCGGGGTGCAGCCAATCGTCGCGTTCAATCCGCGCGGCACATGGCCGGACATAGCCAACGAGTTCTTTCACTCCAAGGTCAAGGACGTGCCGCTCAACGCTAAAGTATACTCCGTCGTCAATGACATTGTATCCGTGCGCCTGTACGTCGCCAAGGAGCCCAAGTCCGTCAACGATCAGTTGATTGCGATGGACATAGCCGAGCCCAATGAGGAGTCCTTTCTCTCCAAGGAGAATCACACGCAGCGCGAGCTGGCAGCACTCGATCCCTCCGACTTTACCGAGGAGCAGCTGCTCGACTTGATGCCGAAGAGCGCGGCGGTGTTGGTCGAACCGCCGCGCGCCCGAGAGTGCCGCACGAACATTCAGCTCCGCGGCCCGTTCTCCCCGCTGGAGATGAACGTCTACGCGATGAACAATGTCCCTGGAAAGGTGGTCATCGATGGGAATTCGATCAATTGCGTGCTGTTGGATTACGCGCCGCAGGATCCACATGAAAGGTAAGTGAATGTTTCTTAATTCTTATACGTGCAATATTTATCGCTGCATTTGTTTCGAAAGATTGTTAGTGTCGACTAACATATCTACGGCTGCACGTACTAACTCGCTGACGCTCCGTCATACGACACTCATGCCCAACATTCGCGGGTTGCCTGCGCTGATGGCGATGATCTTCGCACCGAAAATCCTGCTGAAAGCCTCGCATTATGGCACTTCGTTTGCGTCGGTTTTGTGCGGCTTGGGCGTGGATGAAGCCAAGCGTAAGCCCATCTATCCCGAGCACGATCTTAAGGCGATTTTTGACACCGAGTTCACTCAAGCCGACTTGACCATAGTGAATGAGATTCGGTACATTATGAATCGCCTCGTCGGCATCATGCAGCGGCATTCGATGAAGAATCATGGCGAACCTCATCAGTACCATGGGCAGCTTAGGGACAGACTGATCATGCTGTTGACGATGCAACGCGATAGTAAGGAGCGCGAGGTTGTGGAGTACGCTGATAGTTGGACAAAGAACGACTTTAAGGGTAATCTCATCGCGCCGAGCGTGTCGTTCCGCAATGCTGATGATATTTGGCCGCTGCACGTCGCTGTTGACCTCATTGACAGAAACAATCAGAATGTTATGCTTCAGAGACACATTGACGACTTGTCCAGCTACACTCGCAGGTATTTCATTCTAGCTTTGTTTCTGAATTTTATTTCATTGTAAATATGTTTGTTGCAAATGCCGATGTTTTGCTGTTCAGGTACAAGGAGATGCCGGATAGGGTGACTTGTCAGTTTTGTCAGGTCGAGGTGGTGAGCCTTGTTGATTTGCGCGAGCATATGTGCTCGGAGCAACACATAGCGAACATGAATCTCTTCCATGCTGAAGCTGAGGCTGAAGAGAGTTCGTAAGTACTTTTGCCCTATGTTTCAGTTTAACTTTACCTTGACCCCGGCCTGATTGGTCCACAGTGGAGTTTTATTTTTATTGACTTACATTACTATATTTATTCATGTCAAAGTTTAGACATGATTGTTGAAGACGTCTTCTGTTTGTGTATTACTTTAAGTTTTATTTTTGGAATAAATATTCGCAATACCTTGTTCATAAAAAAAATCAGTAGGGTATGTCACACCGTTTCACTGGTCGATTGCATTGCCACCGAAGAGTCAGTGGGGAACGGAGAAGTAGTCTTTTTCGTGAATAGCGGCTCACACTTCGGGACAGATGTTGTTCCAACATCAAAACAAATATTGCAATTCATTGCGCAAAATCCTAGATGGCAGCACAGTTTTCTTTATCTGGGTGCAATGCAAGCGGTGCAAGTGTCGCCGTGACATAGGCAACTTTAATGACATCAAGGTTAAAAAGTGCACCGCTGCGCGAAACATCCGAGAAACTGATCAACTGATGGAAATTACAACATTCGCCCTTCATCTAGTCGCGTCCGCATCTCATCACCAGCGCGAGACGTTCAAATATCCCAGTCAGAGTTAAATTTTCGCGCGGCTCGCGGCGCACATCCCATTTATCATCCTCTCCCTCCCCCACCCAGGTCTCGCCGTTCCGCGCACTCGCCCCCCAAACCCTGCACGCCGCTGACAGTTTTCGGGCTGGCTCCGCAGCCGCAGCGTTTTTTTCAGTTTTGTTGTCAGCAAGGTTATAAACGTTTCGTCATTCCTCGCTGCCGTCGCAAAATTCACGCGCGTTGTGTTTCCAACTTGCCACCGCACCCCGATCCATTCACCCCCCATCGCGCCGCCTCCGCCACACATGTAAGCGAGAATGTTTTCACTACAAAACCAGAATCAGGTGAGTCGGCCATTCCGCGAGCCAGAGCTGGAGCAAACAATAATCGGAACGCTTGTGTCTGCTGCAGGCACTGATAACATTGTCACAAGTCTCAGCCAAGATCACCCCACGTCAGAACGCCTTCCTCGCGAAAAAATGCAAGAGCACCGACGCACAGTTCCTCTGTATGGACAGCTTCCTGGAGGCGGTGAAGAACTGCGACTTCTCCTTCTTCAAGCAGCTGAACGCCAAGACCTTCATTGAAAGCAATCACATCCTTGGCAAGCTGAACGTGTCGTACGTGTCCGGGCGCAGCTTCACCGAGAACAAACATGGCCTGCCTAACGAGGCGCTGCCCACGCTGGTGGTCAATCGCGATCTCAAAGTACCGCACTCGTTCGTGCAGCACATCACCGAGCATCTTGTGCGGCACAAAAGATGCACGTTCGACCTGCAGGTGCGCGGCTTCAAGACAGATCGCAGCGTGCGCGCTGAGATGAACCGCAATCCGACGCTCGTCTCTCGCATCAAGACGCTGATGGGTATTAGCGGGCCTGAAATGGAAGCGAAGAGTCCGCAGGAGGCGACGGCGAACAACGAGAAGCTCAACAAGCTGCTCAAGCTGGATGATCCCAGCATCACCGACACTGAGCGGCAGCGCATCAAAATCGCCTTTGCTGAAGGCTATATTTTAGGCAACAATCCCACTGCAAAAACCGGCAAGATGGCCAAGTACTTTAAAGTCGTACAACAGGTGCTCACGGTGGCCATCTTCCTCGCCATTGTGGTTAGTTTAATCGCCAGCACAAGCGGATCGGTATTTAGGTAAGTTAGGTAATTTCGCTTTGAAACCTTCAAATCGCTTCAAATGGTCGAAAATTGGAATTTCTAAGGACATAGCTCATATTTTAGGATACAGCTGGGCAATCAAGTCGAAGTCGACCCGGAGGACATTCACGTGACCTTCGACGATGTGAAGGGTGCGGATGAGGCTAAGCAAGAGCTGAAGGACGTTGTGGAGTTTCTCAAGAATCCCGATAAATTCTCCAATCTAGGTGGCAAGTTGCCGAAGGGAGTGCTATTGGTCGGCCCACCGGGCACGGGGAAGACGCTCCTAGCGCGCGCCGTCGCCGGCGAAGCCGGTGTGCCCTTCTTCCACGCCGCTGGACCGGAATTCGATGAGGTGTTGGTTGGACAGGGCGCAAGACGGGTTAGAGATCTATTCAGTAAGTTAGGCAACTTTATCTGCCGGCAGCCATGTTGTTAAGTACTACGTTTACAAGTCGGATTGAAAACGTCATGTAAACACGTACAAAAGTGGATCGAAACAGTAATTAACATCAAAGCGTATGTAGTTTTGATGTTGGAACAACATCTGTCCCGAAGTGTGAGACGCTATTTACGAAAAAGACTACTTCTCCGTTCCCCATATCGCATGTATCCACGGAGCTGAAGTGACATAGTGGTGAGAGTCCATGCATACGATTCATGTGGTCGGGCGTTCGATTTCCAGCCACGGAGGAGTTCTTGGAACAATTTTCGTCCTAACTTCTTTTTTTTGACTCCTTGAAAGGGATCTAACAACTACAAAAGAGTCATTGCTCTGCATGGTCCTCTCACCATCACGGAATTGTTCCAACATCAAGGCTCCGGCCGTATCGCAGATACAGCCTGTTCATTTGTTTTGATTGGGATTTAAAACGATTTGACGGTTTTCAATTCGACTTGTAAACTACAGTAATTATTTGGTTACAGAAGCAGCAAAAGAGCGTGCGCCGTGTGTGATATTCATCGACGAGATCGACTCTGTAGGCGCCAAGCGTACCAACAGCGTGCTGCACCCCTATGCGAACCAAACCATCAATCAGCTGCTGAGCGAAATGGACGGCTTCCATCAGAACGAGGGCGTGATTGTGCTCGGCGCGACGAATCGCCGCGATGATCTCGATCAGGCGTTGCTGCGACCTGGCCGTTTCGATGTCGAGGTAAGCCATGCATCATGCATATTTTCACTTTGCCATGGAAACGTTCTGTCGTTCTGTGCTTGCGTCTCCGTCAATCAGTCGTTTAACATCACACAAATCGGAACGACTCGCTTGTGCTTACTTCATTTCAATCTTTCAACATCAACACAAAATGGCGCCGCCGGCAAAGAAGAAAACGCCGAAAACGGGCAAGAGCAAAGCCTCGCCACCAACGCCGAATGTGCAAAGTGCGCCGTTTGGTGTCGACGTGCGCACGGACGACATCCTCACAGTGATTCACTTGATGTCCAGCCACGATCCGAATGTGGCGGGGCAGGCGATAAACACTGCGCATGATTACTGCTGCAAGGACGCGAACGCTTTGGAGATTTTTCTTACGTCCGGCGTTTGGGCGCAACTGGACTTTATTCTCAGCGCTGGGTTGGAGGCAATGTACGCACCTGCACTGGACTTGATACATTTGGGTTTGAGCACCACCAAAGTCCCGTTTATCTTGCTTGATGAAGCGCGTACAGTTTTCGGAACGATTTCCAAGGTTATTTTGGACAATAACGATGAGCAAGTGGTTTTGCACGGGGTACACTGCCTTGGGGATTTGATCAAGGTATTTCCGGAGATTGCCGGGTACATTTTCAATGGCGAACTGGCAGATCGCATGTTTTATTTGCTCAACAAGAATTTAGAAGTGAACATCGACCTTATTCAAAGCACGTTGTCACTGCTCACAGAAATGATAACCTCTGAAGCACACTTGGAACAAGTGTGCAATTCAGTGAGCTTTACCCCAAATACATTGATCTGCTATATGTCTCAAGGTGGTGAAGACTTGAGAGGCATAACCTTGAAATTCCTTATGAAACTCGTACACTTTCGCCATGCAACTTTTGGCGAGATGTGTTTTGATGATCGCGTACATCACTCGCTCGTGGAGCTCTTACTCAACGATGAGTACGTGGATTTTCGATTTGATATCATTTACATGCTCACTCACCTGCTTGACGATGAAAAGCTCTGCGCATGCTTTGTCAATGACAAGGAGTTTCCGCAACTTTTATCTTATAGTGTCAGCTACACCGTGGAGTTTGAGCTGAGATACGTGCAACTATTAAAAGTATTTGCGAAATTCTCCGAGGCGTCTTACAGACAGACACTGCACAACTACGGCTTTGAAAGCGTTGTATTATCAATCATGTACAAGACCAGCAGTCCCGAGATACAGAAAGAACTGTGCACACTTATCATAAGTCTAGCCAATCATCAGTTTGGCATCAATTTCATAGCGCAAGACGAGCATTTTATACCAAAGCTTATTATGCTCTTAAAAACTACTGACGTATCAACGGCGGCAATTCAAGTGACACATTGCCTTTTAAAGCGCTCCACGGTTTTCCCCGATTTATTTGTTGAACCACCCAACAGCGGAATGCTCAGCATCATGGACATTTTTCTCTCCATCGATGAAAAGGAGCTAGAAGACGAAGTGTTTCAACTGCTCATGGACATTGTGTCATTCTACATGAAGCATCCGAATTATCGCGATGATTATGTTTCGCGGGACAACTTTCAGAAGCTGCTCTGGATCTATCGGCACAAGGGCGAGGCAGCGGCGCTCCTTGCCAACAACATTATGAACGATCAGATCATCGATCGCAATGCCCGCGAGTGGTTTATCGAGTTCAACGTCCACAAGGATCTTGTGCACACGCTGCGCACGACGCAGAACGACGAGTTGTTTCGCTACACGCTGATTTTCATGAAGAACTTGGTGTTGTACAAGAAAATCGCCCACCTTTTCTTTCACGAGGGTTTGATACCAATTCTTAAAGACATGGTCGGTCGCCATTACTGCGTTGGCGTGCTGCTGAAGACCCTGACATCGCTGTTCTTGCCCTTGAAGTTTTATACGTTTGATAGGCTGGAGATTTCTGATGCGATTACGGATAACTTTTATTTGATACACGGCGCGTGGCAAACGAGTCCAACCTATAATGTGCCGTTTCCCTTGTTGGAGGAGCTGCAGCTGCTGAAGATGTCGATGATGGTCACTATCTACGTCGTGGATTATAGCTACACGCAGCGTAAGAAGAAGGAGCTGGCGGAGATGAGCAAAAGTAAGTCAAGCACTAAATCCAAGCCGAAAAAGATTAGCGAAATAAAATCCGGCTCTGGATCGTCAAAAGTCGACAAATCAGACTCTTCGAAGAGAGAATCGGAAAGTTCTAGTCAAAACGCACGCAATTTGAAGGTTATGGTCAAGTCCAAGATCTTGGAGGAAAGCATTTCGAAGTTTACGTCCTTGAAGGTTATCGATGAGATTGATGATGAGCGCGAGTGGAGTGAGGGTGATACGGTTCGGGATTCGTCGAATATCGCTATTCTTAGCGGTGTGTACTTGGGTGCGTCGGAAGTGCTGGAGGAAGAGCATGTGAGGGTGCTGCCCGAGATCAACTTTGGTTATTTATCCGAAGATCCGTACCTGTATGACTACTTTGTTACGCTGGAGCGCACCTTTAAACACGCCGAGCCTTCGTTGAGTTTGTACAATAGGATTTTTATCATTGCGAAGTTTGTTGATGAACAGCTAGCGGGTTTTATGGGTTATGACGATGATGCTGGGCATACGTTTTGCTTGCATTTGAATGCGTTAAAGTCGCGTCTCGGCACGAACATGATTCCGATTGGTTACTTGCGCATGGGTTTTAGCTGCGAGAGGGCGTTGCTGTTTAAAGTGCTCGCGGATTACTTCAATATTTTTACTACACTGCGGCGTGATGGCGAGGCATACTGGAATGAGCTGCCGCTTACTTTCAAGTGCGTGAGCGATGGCGAGGATACCCCATCGGAAGTTGATCCGTACAAACAGTTTCTTGTGTATTATGTGGTGGATTTGATGGTTAACATTGGTGATTTGTACAAGGCTGACGGGTGCGATGCTGAGAACTATTTGGCTGGGCTAAGAAAAAATCCGAGTGTTTAGACCTGTTTGTTTTAAAACTGTTTAGAAAGCTAGGTTATGAACGCAGAACGCTGTACGCATTGTATGTTCAATATGTACATTTGGTTGCATACATTAAATGTTCGTTTGTGTTACAGGTTAACGTGCCGACACCAGATTACACCGGCCGTAAAGAAATCTTAGGTTTATATTTGGGCAAAATCATGGCGAAGGAGATCGACGTGGAGCTGCTCGCCAGAGGCACGACGGGCTTCACGGGCGCCGACCTTGAGAGCATGGTTAACCAAGCCGCACTCAGGTTAGGAACTCAGGTCATTTTTTGTGTTTTATGTTTTTAGCTGTGTTTGTTTCGTTTAGAGCCGCCATTGATGGTTGCAATTCGGTGTCGATGAAGTACCTAGAGTCGGCGCGTGATAAAGTTCTCATGGGGCCCGAGCGGAAGTCGCGGATACCGGACGAGGAGGCGAACATGATCACCGCATACCATGAGGGCGGGCACGCCATCGTCGCCTTTTACACGAAGGAGAGCCATCCGCTGCACAAGGTCACCATCATCCCACGCGGGCCTAGCCTCGGGCATACGGCGTACATACCCGAGAAGGAGCGCTACCACGTCACCAAGAACCAGCTGCTCGCCATGATGGATACGATGATGGGCGGGCGGGCGGCAGAGGAGCTCGTCTTCGGCCCCGATAAGATCACCTCCGGCGCCAGCTCCGACCTCAAGCAGGCGACGTCGATCGCCACGCACATGGTGAAGGATTGGGGCATGTCGGAGCGCGTAGGGCTGCGGACGGTGCAGGAGGGCAGCAAGCAATTCGGCGGGGAGATGCTGGGGCCATCCACTAATGAATTGGTAAGATTTCACATGATTATTGACAATAACCAGGCTAAGATATTGCACCACCCTGTACAATAGAATACACCGGGTCGTTCGAATAATAATATACTGAGTGATACTTTACATACTTTCAATGTGGCGTCGAAAATGCCGATTGACCTTGGTCTTTAAAATAAGCATTTTTTTAAATTTTTAAATATTTTAGTTTTCACCATTAATGAATTATACAGTGCCTTTCATTTATCCCGAACATAGGTCCATTTGAAACTGCAGGTCTATGTTTCCAACATAATGAATCATGTCGGTATGAAAACATAAAAAAACAGATTTGGGGATTGCTCCCAAACTACAGGGGCGATTTGAATTTTCTCTTCGGATTTTTATTGCTAAAACTATTCCGCCTTGTAAACTGTTTTTGCGCTGCCGCCAGATGGTGCCGTTTACCCCCGCCAGTAAATGTCCGTTTTCTCCTGAATCATGCTCCTGAGGGAAATGCAGATGACGGCAAAACCCTTCAAAAAATATGCTCTATCATTGTGGAAATTTTCAACCCTGTAGCTTTTTGCGTTTCCGAAATTTTCCAATTTCCAACATTGTAAACTTTACTTTTTCGCCCAGTGTACGGAAATATGAAAAGCTGTAGGGTTGAAAATTTCTACAATGATAGAGCCTGCTTTTTGACGGGTTTTGTCGTCATCTGTACTTCCCTCGGGAGCATCGTTCGGGAGAAAACGGGAATAAACTGGCGGGGGTGAACGGCGACCTCTAGCGGCCGCGCAAAAACAGTTTACGAGGCGGATTACTTTTAGCAACAGGAATCCGAAGAGAAAATTCAAATCGCCCTAGTGGTTTGGGAGCAATCACCGAATTTATTTTTTGAGGTTATTTTTTTAATAATAATAATGGGGTTAATATGATAAGCACTGCATACAGGGTCTATATCTTAAAGGTTCATATCTCCTGCATTGTTTCAAATCAATTTTTTTCACATTAAAGTTGTTATTTCACAGTCCCTGTATCTTATGGTATTCGCGAATTAATTGGACAATGCAGTACATTATCTAATTAAAGAAAATTTATTGCTCTACTTAATGAAGCTAATTTTATAATTGTGGGCGTTCCGACTGTTTAGTTAATAGACTATAAACTTATCCCGAACACGCTGTATATGTTTATTTCAAGTTTTGTTTTTGTATTGTTTAGATCGACTCGGAAATAAAGAAGATCATGTCCGACAGCTATGACAGAGCGAAGCAGATTCTCAAGACGCACGCGAAGGAGCACAAGGCACTGGCGGAGGCATTGATGAAGTACGAGACGCTCGACGCCGACGACATCAAGGCGATCATGGCGGACAAGACGCCCAACATCGACCTGAAGTAGGCGCGCGCGTAGCCGAGGCGTAGCATTAACTATTACAAATTACCACCGGACGCGATAGGTTCATAACTTGCTATCTGCGTTTACCTACTACTACACCTACTATTGATAACAGCTATAACTGCAGATTGGATACAGATGAACAAAATAAAAATGCTAATACGTTATTGTACGTGTGACGCGAATGCAAATGCGACTTGGGCAGAATTCGTTGGCATAGCGCCGAGAGGTACGTTGTCTTTTTTTCTTTAGTCAGAATGGTCAGAAACGATATTCGTTGTCGATGCGGGCATGCGGTATGTAATACCCTGTAGGAGGTGTAAATGCAACTAGAGTTTATATTATTTAATAACACCGCTCTGGGGGGCAGAATGTGACTTATTTAAGTTATTTGTTAGTCGCGAATGTTGCGAAACGATTTTACGAATATAGATAACTTTTGAAAATATGAAAATAAACAAATTACATGATAGTTGATAAAAATAATAAAATAAAATGAAAGTGGCTATCACTCTTCCTTCAAAATTGTGGATCATATAAAATCATAGATGGAGTGGCACCATTTGCAACCAATCAGCGTGTAGATAGATTCACCTAGTTATAAATTTTGTAATTTAACTCGCGAAAAAATCTCGATAATTCGACTTATGTACATGATAAAACTAACATTTGAGATAAATCTGCGGAAAACTGAATATTTTCAATTGATTTTATTGTAAACATAAATGTACCGTATCCTTGCTTCTATATGATCTGTTTTTGACGTTTGACGCGTGGGACTGAATTTAACCTTCGCGTCGATTAAGGTCAATGCGCGTTTTCTAGCATTTGCTGCGTTCACGAGTATTTCATACTGAATGGGGCAAAGGCAAAGCTGAACGGCAGCTCGGCAGCCACAGCACGCAATAATCGTAAATGGAAGTGTGTGACAGCGAATGCGTGCTCGCCGCGGGCGCATGATAAACCTAAACGATAAATGAAACGTCAGTGTCGTGCGAGCGCAGGTCGCGTCGCGTTATTTCAAATTTTTTTGCGCACCGCCAGAGCTGGAGTGAAGTCCACACACATCTCCCGACGGCGACGTTTTGCGCTAATTGCCCGTGTGCCGTGCGCCCCGTGATATCGTGGATCCCGCGGATTACCAGCTGCTGATCTGCTAATAGTCGCGATAACGAGGCTGGTGTGATGCTCGCCTTCGTGGTGCGCAGCCCCAGCTAACAAAACAGCAAAAGCTCAAAGCCCCGGAAGCGGGAACCAGGAAGTAGAAACGCTGACCCTGTGATCGCCCTGCAAGGACGAGCGCACGAGTACACAATGACCACCGAGGAGAAGTTTAATGCCGCTGTTAATGTGATAAGGAGTTTGCCAAAAAATGGTAAAAAATTCGTATATTTAAGCTCTTTTTTGCGTTTTTTCATGTTTGCCAATTTTCCGGATAATTACGCGCAACTTGTTTGCTTGTCGGTTAGCCGGCCGTGGGTGTCGGTGCGTCGGAGCGTCGATTATTTTACTTTTTCTTCGCACAATCGCACCCGAGAGGAAAAGCAGAAGTAGTAGCTAAAAATAACTCAAACTCACGCAATGTGACTGATTAATATTCAACGCTGTGAATGGGGGAATGGGGCAAGCAAGGCGCGTGTGTGTTTGATAACAAAACGGGCAACTGGAAAGCAAAAAGCAACCCGTAAGGTCACGAAGATTATGGCAAATCATCGTTCAATCATAACTGATCACTTGTATCCTTGTATGACTGTAGTATGCGTTTATGACGCAGCTGAATAAGTAACGCCGATGTTTCATATTCATTCGACCGTCGATCACCATTGGAAATGGCACAAAACCGATTAATTCATTATTGATTGGCGACCATTATCGCGTGCGAGATATGTAATCATACTAATCATCAAATTATTTCCTATTTCCAGCGCAAATGACACGGAAAACATTGAGAAAACATTCGTTTTGTATGCATTTGTTTTCGTCGGTTTTCGTCGGTTTTCGTCGTTCTGCCCCTACATAGTTTGCATTAATTAACACAATTAAGCTACGATTATGACTTGTAATTGTGGTAGCCCAGGTTTACATTAGTCGCGTCTCGCGTCAATGCAACATAAATTAAACTTTGTCCTTTGCATCATTTGTTTTTTGCCTACATCGCTGATCGCTAAAATCCATGCTACTGTTCGGATAATATTAATATGGATAATGTAACGGATAAGAAAGTAATGGATACAAATGATTGTACATTTGCAAATCTAACAAAAGTTACCTATTAAATAGTCGCACATTCAAATATTGTGATTTCTACAAAATTAAACAATTTCTGATTAATTTATTTGTGCATATTTCCAAAAAAAGGAACAGCCGCAAGGTATCAACAATTCATTTGCGTAGTGTGTGTTGCCTACGATAAATGCAAATGAAACGTGGGAAGATGGCCGACATTTTGTTTTTTGCAGTTTTTGTATCTGGTTTTATACATTTTAATGGTTTTTCGGTATTTTTCAGGATCGTATCAGCCCAGTCATGAGCTCATGCTGCGTTTCTACTCCTACTTCAAGCAGGCGAAGGAAGGCCCCGTCAGCGGTTCGCGGCCCGCGTTTTGGGACCCTGTCGGACGCGCCAAATACGATGCGTGGAAGAAGCTCGGCGATTTGTCCAAGCAGTCGGCGATGGCGAAATACGTCGACGAACTGCACTCGTAAGTCCAACGAATTATAACTTATCAGAGCTTATATTACACTGACTGGTGACGTGGTGTCGTTATTTTGAAGTTTTTCAATACATGTCATTGCGTTCTAGAATTGTGGAAACAATGAGCTACTCGGACAAAGTGGCGAGCTTCCTGGACGCTCCGTCCAGCGAGCTGGACAACCTCAAGATTGAGGACCTGCAGCTGGTGATCGGCGACGTAATCGAGCGGGTACGATCGCAGCCGAACTCGCCGCTCGCCTCCAGGGAAGCATCGCCGAACAGATTGATCTCCAGCCTGAGCACTAGCAGCGGGTCGACGTCGCATTCGCCGGCGCGGATCGCCAACGAGGTCGATAATGAGGAGAGCGATCATAGCGATGCGGAATATGTTGATACGATAGATGTAAGTGCGCAAAAATGAGCAAAAATCACTCGCCATTACATTTTTCTACGACCACTCGTAGAATGGCACTTTATACCGTACATGCTCCACTGCAAAGTTAATTTTTATATACTAGTATATAAAAAACTATTCAAAACACTGTTGCCCATATTTGGACATCAACTGACATGACTAACCTAGGCCATTTTAAAATTCACAATCATCAATGTCACAGAAAACGCAAAAGATAATCTTGTAGGATTATAATTTGGTGGTAGAAGAAAAAGCAATGTGTAAAGCTAGTGTAGAAAGTGTCTTGATATGACATATAAGGTTTAATGTGCTATTCTAAGAGTGGTTGTAGAGAAACTACTATTAAATGTTAAATTTGTTGCTTTTACAGACACTTGAGCCGCGCAAACACATTCCAAATGGCATTCTGCCCGACATGACGAACGGCTACGTCGGCCACAAGTCGCGCCCGCGCTCGCGCACTGTCAGCGTGGATATTTCGCAAGAGATCGCCAATGCCGTGTCGAGCATCCGCTCTGACATTGAGCGCCTCAGCGAGAAGGTCACCGCTGTTGAGAAGCACTCGCGCTCCACCGGCAGCAAGTCGATGATGCGACGCACAAGGTGGCCCTTTGGCATCTCCTTCAAACTGCTCACCTTCATCGTGCTGTGGCCGTTTGTGGCGAATCTAGTGATGCGGCGATACAGTACGAGGCGTTAGCGCATTCGCTCTCTTGTACGGCCTCATTGTGGAGGTGGCAGATCCTTTGTCTTCGCACAAAATAGCGGTTTAAGTCGAAACATATTTATGCTAGGTAATTTTACGGGGTTATGTTGTGTTTTTTGATATGTGATCATTTTTATTTAGATTTTAGGTCATAAATATTTTATGCGCATCATTTGTGACGTGTGGGTGATGCCAATTGGATGTTTTTAACGTTGCGGGGGGGCGCGAACATGCGCTAGTCAAATATATTCTAACCAGGCAACGTTCTAACCGGGCAACTTTTCTAGCGGTGTAAGCGTAACTTTTTTATCGTTATGTACAAAGTACAGTTTTTATATTTTATGGTTTGGAGCGTCGACAGAAGAAAATAGACTAAATAATTGAGTAATTGCGTTTTTACACATTTCCATAATAGAATCTACAATGAAAAATTATAAAATTTAAAAGTTTAGATGCGGTCCTGTGCTAAATGATCTAGGGACTTTCACGTTGGTTGGTGACCGTGGTAACCTCACTTTCACAATCGTAACGAAAAGTTTGTGTTTGTTGATGTGTGTTTTTTCGCTTGAAAAACGCTTATATGCTTAGAAAAGTTAACTTATTCTCAGCTCACATAAAAGTGTAACCGTCAATTAGTGGTTTAAGCACAATGGAAGAAGAAAGTGATATGAGCGATGTAAGTAATATCATTTTGTTCATTTATGCCGATTTGTAGGTTATTTCAGTGAGTTTGTTACAGTTTGTTACCGCATTTGTTGATTTTTCAATTGTTTTGCAAAAACTATTAACTTAGTTTGCTTTCCAATGAAAATTAAGCCATCCAGAACAAAATCCGAACATAATTGGCTAGTTTTCTGTATATTTGTGTTACTTTTTCACAGAATGAGCAAGAGTATGAGGTGGAGGAAGAGGAGGAATATGAAGAGGCTGCAGATATAATTTACATTGATCAAATGCAAATGCATGATATGCATCCACAAGATATTGAGGAAATGGAAAATCTGGCGAACCTGCAAAACCTAGAGCACCTGGAGCAAATGCAACAAATGGAGGAGTCGCAAGGTACAGTTTCTTGTACATGTTTCTGTTTTATTTACTATATATGTTTATGTTTAGATTCAATGGTGCAATCTTCACCAGGGGAAGTGGACTTCACGGACAATTCCAACTCGATGCCAACCAGTGAGAACACCATTGATAGCAACCAGGAGGTGGAGATTCCCCCAGTCCTAGAACAGTTGTTGGCATTCAAGGACCAGCGAGAGGAGGAAGGTGCTAGGGAGTCTGAGGAGTATGAAGAATTTCAGCAGATTGTGCTGGCTGAGGACTCCAATTCACAAGAGAGTGAGCAACCTGAACCAGAAGAAGAAGAAGAAGAAGAGGATGAGGAGGACACTGTACCACAGGTGCAGGAGCAGTTCCTCCAGGTAGAAATTGAAAAAGAAGTGAAGAGCAAGGAGAAGGATAGCAAGTTAAGCAAGAATAAGAAGAAGAAAAACAGAAAAAAGAACAAGAAGAAGCTGAAGGAATTAAGCAGGGACAAGCATAAAGAAAAGGAGAACATTGAGAAGGACGATAATATCAGCAAGGATAACGAAAAGGACGAGCTGAAGAAGGAAACGGGGGAAACTGATGTGGAAGTTGAGTATATTCAGGAAACCCTTGGTTTGCACGAGTTAGCTCCGCAATATCGCCAGTTTTTCCACATTTTCGAAGCGTTTAAGATCGCTGATCGCAAGCAGGACATTCCGCCGCCGATGCTGGCGATTCCCACGGCGTTATCAACGAAAATGCCTGTTCCGATTATGGGGGATCAGTTCCAGGACGAGCCGGACGAGGATCCGGATAAGAAGGGCGATGACAAGACGAAATTGTCGAAGCGCAAGCTGAAGAAGCTCACACGGCTGAGCGTCGCTGAACTTAAGCAGCTAGTCAATCGGCCGGATGTCGTTGAGATGCACGATGTGACTGCTAGGGATCCGAAGTTGCTGGTGCAGTTAAAAGCGCACAGGAATACAGTGCAAGTGCCACGGCATTGGTGCTTTAAGCGGAAGTACCTGCAAGGGAAGCGAGGTATTGAAAAGCCGCCGTTTAATTTACCGGATTTCATCAAAAGAACTGGTATTATGGAGATGCGCGCGTCGCTGCAGGATAAGGACGAGAGCAAGACCCTGAAGGCGAAGATGCGCGAGCGGGCGCGGCCGAAAATGGGCAAGATTGATATTGATTATCAAAAATTGCACGATGCGTTCTTCAAGTAAGTACAATAAAAAAACAGTTAAAATGCTAAAAACTCACTTTATGTTAGGCAGCCCAAATTACAGTTTGGTAACTTTGGTGTTTTTCCTAGTTGGAAAAAACAAAAGTTGTTTGGTACTAGAATTCTGGTAATTTTTTTAGTAACTTTAGTTTGAACTTTAGTATCATAACGGTTTGTCTAGTTACATAAAACAAAAGTTGTTTATTCTCTTTTAATTTCGATGTTTCAATTTCTTTTTGTGTTTAGATGGCAAACGAAACCAAAAATGACGATCCACGGCGATTTGTACTACGAGGGCAAAGAATTCGAAACGCGGCTCAAGGAGAAGAAGCCCGGCGACCTTTCCGAGGAGCTGCGCACCGCTCTGGGCATGCCTGTGGGCCCCAGCGCCACAAAAGTCCCTCCCCCGTGGCTGATCGCCATGCAGCGTTACGGTCCACCACCCAGCTATCCAAATCTGAAGATACCCGGATTGAACGCCCCTATTCCCGATGGTTGTTCCTTCGGTTACCATGCCGGCGGCTGGGGCAAACCCCCAGTGGACGAAAACGGCAAGCCGCTCTACGGCGACGTCTTCGGTACAATCACACAGAACCTTGACGATATGGGCGACGATGTCGCGGTGGAGCGCACACTGTGGGGTGAGCTGGAGTCCGAATCCGAGGAAGAATCGGAAGAGGAAGAGGAGCAGGAGGACGAGGAGAGCCAGGAGCCCGATGAGAGTGGCCTGGTCACACCCGCCGAGGGCCTGGTGACACCGAGTGGACTCAGCTCAATTCCAGCCGGGATGGAGACGCCGGAAACGATAGAACTGCGCAAGAAGAAGATCGAGGCGGAGATGGAAGGCACTGAGACGCCGGTGTTGTACCACGTGCTGCCGGAGAAACGCAACGATCGCATTGGTGGGTCTATGATGGCGAGTAGTCATGTGTACGATATGACTGGGGTTGGTGCGCCGCCGCCTGCGGTGATCGCGGCTAGGCGAGCTGGAGGCACAGCGCCGCCCGAGCGTGAAGGTACAGTTGAGCTAGCGCTGGATCCGTCCGAGTTGGACATGGACAGCGATGCCATGGCGGTGCGATACGAGCAGCAGATCAGAGAGAATCAGTCGCAGCTGCAGAAGGAGGACTTGAGCGACATGCTCGCTGAGCATGTGGCGAAGCAGAAGAGCAAACGCAAGCGGCAGCAGAACGCCGAGACAAAACAGACGAAAAAGTATAAGGAGTTTAAGTTCTAACAAGGTAACCTAAAAACTGATCATTTATCAATCAAGTTTTGCTTATTTTTACTTATAAGAAGAAGAAATTTGCACGTTCCAAATCTACAGGTACCAAAATTCTTGCGTCTTTATACTTACTTAAAAAAAATTAAATTATATGTGTCCTAAATCAAATCCGCTACATTCATTGGCATCTCATCAATCTGCGTCGAATAGTACTGTTCAATGTCCCTCAAGATCCTGATATCGTCCGACTTGACAAAGTTGATCGCAACACCCTTTCGCCCGAAGCGTCCGGATCGTCCAATGCGATGGATGTACAGCTCTCGGTTGTTGGGCAAATCGTAGTTGATCACTAGACTGACCTGCTGCACATCGATGCCCCGCGCCCACACATCGGTGGTGATCAGCACGCGGCTCTGCCCCGAGCGGAACTCCTTCATGATGACGTCGCGCTCCTTCTGCGGCATGTCGCCGTGCATCGAGCTAACGGTGAAGTTCGCCTCGCGCATCTTCTCGGTGAGCCAGTCGACCTTCCTCTTCGTATTGCAGAAGATCACCGCCTGCGTGATCGTGAGCGTGTCGTAGAGGTCGCAGAGCGTGTCGAACTTCCACTCCTCGCGCTCCACGGCGACGAAGAACTGCTTTATGCCCTCGAGCGTCAACTCGTCGCGCTTGACGAGGATGCGAATGGGGTCGGTCATGAACTTCGAGGTGATCTCGAGAATCTCGTGCGGCAGCGTGGCGGAGATGAGCACCACCTGGGTGGCGGGCGGCAAGAAGCGGTACACGTCGTAGATCTGCTCCTTGAAGCCCTTGTTGAGCATCTCGTCGGCTTCGTCGAGGACGAGCATCTTTACCGATCGCGTCCGGAGCGCTCGCCGTCTTATCATGTCGTAGACGCGACCTGGTGTGCCGCTGACGACGTGCTGGCCGTAATCGAGCTTCCTGATGTCCTCGCCGAGGTTGGTGCCGCCAATGCATGCGTGGCACTGGACGTTCATGAAGTCGCCCAGGGCGAGGATGACCTTTTGGATTTGCACTGCCAGTTCGCGGGTGGGCGACAGGCAGAGGACTTGTGTCTCTCGCATGGTTAGATCAATGGACTGCAGGATGGAGATGGAGAATGTCGCGGTTTTGCCGGTGCCGGATTGTGCCTGCGCGATGACATCACGGCCTTTGATGATGGGGCGGATGGCACGCTGCTGGATGGCTGAGGGGCGTTCGAAACCTGCGAGAACATAATCCGGTAAATTGAGGATATTGAGGTTATGACCTGGATAGCTAACAACGCGCAGAATGCGAGTTTAAGGGAAACTTACCGTATGCGAAGATGCCGCGCATTAGCTCCTCGCGGAGGTTCATATTCTTGAATTTATCGCATACCTCCACATCTTCGCTGGTCTCGAACTCCACGTTCGAGAGGTCTTCGAAGGCCGAAGCTGCTCCGCTTTTTTCACCCATTTTTGCTTTGTGTTTGATCAAAACTTATACAAATTTGTCTGAGCTACGAATATACGAACTGCCGGAAGATGTAAAACGCGGTTTATCTGTTTGTAGCGTGCGTTTAGCATGCGAAATACGATAACGTTACACTTTTTCTCGTTCTGGCTAATCGCTTTGGAAAATGACGCACCGACGCACGACGAGAGAGTGGGTGGGTGTTTCTCAAATGTGTTTCTTGTTTCTGATTGGTCGCATTAGGCGAAAGCGGCGCCCTCTATAGAACCTGAAGTAATCCGGTTGTAATATTGAATTTCTTACAATTTCGTAGAAATTTTCCTCGAAAACACGCAAATGAAGTGTTTTAAGGTAGAGAAGTTTAATGAAAGCATATATTTTGCTTTTGGAGCCGATAGTTAACGCGGTGAACGAAAGAAACTCAAAAATCCGATTCAAAATGGTGGGCAATGTCTTGCCCCCTCCACTCGTGTGCAGTTTGCTCTTTGCTCGTTCGTTCTCCGTTGACAGTTGAAAAGCGGCGTTGCTCTGGTAACCAGTGTGTATTTTGTTTATTGCGGGAACTTGTTGATTATCGCCAGCTTTTGTTTATTTCCGCGCGAATTGTGCGAACCGAGCTGCGACCGTCGCTGTGGAAGAGCGCCAGCAGGTGCGTGGATGGTGAGTGCTCGTGCGGGCGTGTTATGATCGCCGCGGCGGGTGTCGTTTTGGCAACGTGCGCTTTCGCGTCTCGCGAGCCTGTGGAGCCGAGGTGGCCGAGGTGTCTACATCATCAAAAAATCGTCGCCGTCCGCCTGTGCGCGCCGACAGCGATTTGCGTGCGTTGCGAGCGAAAACGTGCGGCCGGCGGTCATCGAGCGCGAGCGGACATGGAGGAAATACGCGGTGCGTGGCTGTGAGAGTGCGGCGCGTCCGGGCGTGGGTCGGGGAGGACCAGCGAGACGTGCGCGACGACCAGTGCCGAGGTGTGCGGCTGTGCGTGTGTGAGTGCGCGCGGCTGCTGGAGAGCATCGGCGGGCATTGCGGGGCCGAAGAGGCCGAACGCGCCGAAGAGTTTAGTGGCACGCGCGCGGCGCGCCCGAGACGACACATTATGCGCGCATCTGGATGCCGTTATAGTCATCGCGAGGGGCCGCCTGCTGCTGCCGCCCGCCGACTATGATCTATGCCACCGCGAGCGGCGCGCACGCGACGTTAACAAAATGTGCCAGAATGCAAAAGGACGAGGAGAACCCCAAGAAGGACGCGCTGCTGCCGAATGGGAACGCCGGGAACGGGAATGGTGACTGCGAGCGCGCTCGCGACAGGGAAGACGCCCCGCGGAGCGCCTACGCGCACGGCGGTCGCCTCAAGTTCTTCAAAGGTAAGTCGCGATAAACAAAGGTCTCGAAACGCTCAAAAAAGCAACATTTCTTGCAGATGGAAAGTTCATCTTGGAGTTGGAGCGATCTCGCGAGGGCGAGCGCATGTCCTGGGTGTCGGTGCCGAGGAAGACCTTCTGGCCGCCGCAGGGCACCGCCTCCTCGACGCCCACCTATCGCCAGGAGAGCAGCACATCACTCAGTGGTAATTACACACTCCAACTCTCGACCAAACGCCAATTAAACGCATTGTTGAACATTGAACAGTTTCAGACGACAACAGCTCCATCCAATCGTCGCCGTGGCAACGCGACCACTCGTGGAAGCAGACCAGTCCCCGCAAGAGCCTCTCCAAGCTGCTCACATTCTACTACCTAGCCAATCGACAGCTGCGACGCGCCCTCCACAAGTCAAAGAAGACGCGCAAACCCTACGACCCCGCGCCGGAGGAGTTCGTCAAAGTAACATTGCCAAGCGCATTGCAATCGCCGAGCGCTTCGAAAAAGCGCAAATGCAAAGAAAACCGTGAGAAACGCCTGCAGGTGATCATCCAGTCACTGGTGGACAAGATACCGGCGGGCTCACCAGTGCGCGAGACGGTCGTCTCGCCGCGGAAGCGCTTCCTGCGCGAGATGGACAAGGACGCGAAGACGCACGTGGAGGACGCGTGTTTGAAACGCAGCCGAGGCAAGCCGGCCAGGGCGGTCGGTAGTCCAGTGCGCACGAACGGCGTGCCCACGCCCGAGGAGCAGCTGGCGCCGCCGCCGGCGTCGACGCCCACCACCGCCGGCAGGCAGACGCAGCCGCGCAGCAGCTACAGTATTACGTCCCTGCTCGCGGACGACAAGAGCATCCGGCGATCGCCGGCGAACTCGCCTAGTCATTACGCGCCGAGCGTCGCCGCCGCCGCCGCCGCGGCCGCTGCCGCCTCCGTCGGCCATCCGTACTCGACGCCCACGCCGGAGGATCGCTGGTATGCCGAGAGCGTCGATCGTTTACGTTCCATTGAATTATCTGTAAGTACAGTACAACAAAAGGAAATTAGAAATTAGGGCTGGAATATTATGATCAGAATAAGAATAGCGCCAAACGTTCAGGTATACGCATTCCCTAGTTGCGGTTTACGATGGAAATGCGTGCCATCGTGAATCGCTACAATTCTTACTCTTATTCTGATCATGAACCAGCCATTACGCTCGTGGAGCAGAAGAAGCAAAATTGAATGTTAGTTTGAATGTTGATGCTTCTGTGCTTCTTTGCGCGGCTGCGTGTGTGAGTGCGCTCGTGCGCCAAGTGTGTTTGCTGTTTGGAGTTCAGTTGTTCAGTTGTGGAGCGCGAGCGGACGAAATCCTCAGGTGGCTCAGGTGTGTGCTCTGTGCTGGAATGACGTAATGACGCAACGCGTGCGAGCGCGCCTGCCGTGCCTATTGTTGGAACGTGCCGATCGTTTCGTGCGCGCCGCGCGCAACATTAATTATTAGACCATAACACAACAATGTACGGGGCACGAGCCGCGGCAAGGCATTTCTGCTTTGCTGACCGTGTAATTATGGCTCGTGCGCGCGCCGTGCCATTGTTTCTCGATTTCTTCGCTCTTCGCTTCGAAGCCGCGAGATTCTAATAACCGGAAGTCAACTAACAACTCCACATTTACATTCACAGGCACAAAAGGTATGTCTTAACAGGAAACTCAACAAAAAAAAATTTGCAAAAATCTGTTTTTTATGTTCATTTTCTCATTTGTACAATAGAAAAACTTTACCACCCTAGGGTGGTAAATTATGGAACTATGGATTTACCTCCCTAGGGCGGGAAAGTTTTTCTATTGTGTAAGTAATGAACATAAAATAGTACGTTTTAAATACGTTTCAATATCATGAAATTTCAATATCATTTAATTTAAATGAAACGTAAGATTGAAAATTACGTTTCAATGGCGGCAAATTCAAATTCTCCCAAATTTCTTACTTATTTTTGCGCAAATCGAGTTGCAAACATGCATAATGCATGAGCAAATAGCGTATTTATTCATATTATGCTAATATTGCTTTATTTTAAAATTTTTATTTGTTGTAAGTTAAATTTAATAACATTGTACAGAACAATGACAGAACGATAGTTACAATCGGACAGCATATTCTAAACGCAGTATAATTACATAATTTGAAAATCCCTCGTTTTTTAAATTTCATTTTCTGCAATGAAACATACACTTTATTGAAATTTCAAAAGTGAAACTTATGAAAGATTCATATCATTCATTGAAATCCACATCACTATAATAAACTTTTCTTCCTTAGGTGCACTAAATACTATTGTGCCTATAGAGTTGTTAGTTGACTCCCTAGGGCGGTAAACTCATAGTTCCATATTTTACCGCCTTAGTTCCAAAATATACAATTATGTGTCCTTCTTTGCAGCACGTTGATAAGAGACTGTGCTTACCGTACGCGACGCCGCCGTCGTTCATGCCGCCCTTCATGCATCCGTACCAACTGCCGCCGCACTACTTCCACGCGTTCGCGCGCGGCTTCCCCGGTCTGGCGACAGCGCCGCCCGCCTGCCTCCTGCCGCCGCCGGTGCGCCCCGAGGCGCCGTCGTGCTCCTGGGCGGCGGAGCCGCCGCGCGACACACGCACACAGGATGATAATATCGCAGGTACGTGCTGTCCCTCTCCCCCTTTTGCCTATCATGATTATATGTCGTACGCTTCCACGTCGCTTCCGGCGAAGAGGGCACGCGTCGTAATTAAGGAAACGCATGATTCTAATCTAGTTTCCTTCGTTTCGCTTGCTTGACTTCCTTGCTCAACACTATCAAATCACTGCCAACACAAATATCATAAGATCACAGTTTTTGTTTGAAATTATTGCACCTGCAACTTGCAGTTATGCAACTTTTCATGTTAGGTACTTGCTACTTTTCGTTTTTGTTGCTAAAATTGCTCATAAAGAGAGGAAAGCATTGAAATACTCGCAACTAACAGTCAGTACAGCCAACATGTTTTTTGTGAAAACTAAACTCGCCTAAGCGATTTGTAGTGTAAATTTTCAAACTTTAATCATTTTTTCTACGACCTCTAAAACTGGTCATTATGACATCGCATACAATTCGTAAAGTTCCAGTTTAATGATGGAGTATCTTAATGAATTCAATAAGCAACTAGTGT
Organism: Geostiba sp. GC000077; assembly: GCA_030264215.1. Classification (NCBI taxonomy): domain Eukaryota; kingdom Metazoa; phylum Arthropoda; class Insecta; order Coleoptera; family Staphylinidae; genus Geostiba; species Geostiba sp. GC000077. The sequence continues at coordinate 21 of JARJDQ010013566.1, read as the reverse complement.
CGTAATGAAATTGCAGAATGA
>JARJDQ010013557.1:0-10478 GCA_030264215.1 Geostiba sp. GC000077 | reverse complement strand
GTGCGTTTTTGAGCGTTTTAGAGCGTTTTTGACGATTTTTGGCGCAAAAAATTTAACTTCAGAAAAAATCGTTTTAGGGTCGAATGAACGGCTTGAAGGGAATGAAAGGCTATACAGGGCGCGGACACTCATTTAAAAAGTGTCTTCTTTCACAAATTCACAAAGATACTAAAGGAAAGAGATCGCATTCTGAAAATATAACGCACAATATGGAAATAAATCGGAAAATTTTCAAATTTGATTTTACGGTACTTCCGTGGCCCGGAGGGGTTCGGGAGGGGGTGCATTTTGAAGAGCCTCTCCATGCCTATCAGAATCCGCAAAGATACTAAAGGAAACAGCTCGCATTCGTGAAATATAAAGCAAAATATGGAAATAAATCGGAAAATTTTCAAATTTAATTTTAAGGCACTTTCGCGGGCAGGAGGGGGTCGGGAGGGGGTACATCTTAAAGAGCGTCTTCTTGCCTATCAGAATCAGGAATGATACTGAAAAAAAGCAGCACGCGTTTGGAAAATATAAAGGAGTTTCCTTCGAATGTCATAGAATAATCAAAATAATTTGCAAAAACTTTAAATCGGATTTATAGGCACTTCCTGGGCTCTGAATGGCTTGGGGTGCGGTGCGCCTGAAAGAGCGTCTTCCTGCCTTTCAGCAGTCGTAAGGATACTGCAAATAGGAGCATCTGTTGAGAAAATATAAAGGATTTTGCGACGAATGTCATCAAATTATTTAAATAATTCGCAAAAACTTTAAAGGGGATTTTCATGCACTTCCGGGGCCCTGAATGGGTTCGAATAGGGAATATCTGAAAGAGCGTCTTCCTTCCTATCAGAATTCGTAAGGATACTGGAAAAAGGAGCACAGGTTCAGATAACATAAAGGGTTTTCCGTCGAAAGTCGTCCTTAAATTATCAAAATAATTCGCCAAAACTTTTAGAGGGATTTTAAAGCATTTCTATGCACTTCTGTGGCCCTGAGGGGGTTGGGATGGGGTGCATCTTAAAGAGCTTCTTGCATATCAGAATCCGCCAAGAAACCTTAAAATGGAGCACGCGTTCAAAAAATATCAATGATTATCCTTCAATAATCCTCAAAATATCTAAAGATCTCCCTAAAATTTCAAAATGGATTTTAAAATATTTCAGGGGCTTGAGGGGGTTGGGACTCAATGCATCTTAAAGAGCGTCTTCTTAGCTATCAAAATCCGCTAAGAAACTTTAAAAAGAAGTACGTGTTTAGAAAAGATCAAGGATTTTCCGCCGCATGTCGTGAAAATATCTAATAAATACGCAAAATTTCTAAAATGTATTTTAAGACAGTTCCTGGGCCCTGAGGGGATTGGGTGCACCGTAAAGAGTGCGTTCTACGATATACCATTATAACATATTCGATGAGACGAGGCGTTTGAAAAGAGTGCTGTGTCAATATAAATAACATGGTCACCATCATGGTAATACGAGTGACTCGCCTCATCGAACAGACTCTATACCGGCCCGCCATGTGAAATAGTTTGAGAAGCGCTGGTGTAGACTGTGTAGAGTCTATGTGTGGGCGACAGTCGATTAACTAGGAGCGTCATAATAATGATAATCAGTGAGATCATCGTCTCATGCATCGCTGTGCAATTTGGTATTGTATTTTCGCTTCTTGCATGCAATGAGAACTTACTCAATCAGAGAAACAAAACTCATCATTAGTCTTGTCAACAAAAGTCTGAAGTCGACTCTTCATTTATTGATTTTTATAATTGTTAATTTCAACCTTGTTAACAAACGTCTTGAACGGGAAAGTGAAAGATATAATTGATGAAAATGAAGACGTTGAGATTTATTGGTATTAACATTATAATTAGAAAGGCAATTAATCAAATTAAAGAAACATAAAATTATTTAACATTACGTTAGCACTTCTTACACCTGTGATATTGTCAACGCAATTAAAATATTACATTTATTGCTTCATGAGATGTCATAACTTAAAAATATAAATTCCTCAGAAGGCCAGACGACACTTAACAATTGAGAATTGATTATTATGTACAATTTAATTATATGCCATAGCATTATATGCTATAGCATAGACAATTTCAAACCTTCCATGAAAGTTTTAAATGAAATAAATACCAAAAAATCGCCAATAACGTTCAAATTTAAAAATAAGATTCTGCCAAATAATTCATTTTTTATGACTTCATAAATGTCAAGTTACTTTTTTCAGCATATTAGTCAAGTAAGTTTAGTAAAATTTGAATTAATGTTGAAAATAATTCTATGCACGGGTGCAATGTGGTGCAACCAGCATTAATAAGCGCAAAAGCTCAGGATTTCCTAAGGTTTCACATTGGACGAGGACGAAATGATCCATTAATTAACGGACAATTAAATGCGCAAAACTCAAACTCTATTTCGATGGCCACTAATAGCCATTATAATACGTTTGATTGGTATAATTAACGAATGCGTGTTTACAACTAATTAATTAACTACGGCGGACGGAGAGCGAGAGCGCGTCCGTCATTAGCAGTTGCGGAATTGAGATTGCGCGCGGTCGTTTCCCGACGACGGCGACGACGGGCGGCGGCAGGGCGACGCGTAGCAGGAGGCAGGACAGCGACGGACGTCTCCTCGCTGAATTGCGCATTGCGAACAATCATTAACGGCCAATGTTTGCAGTGTGTACTTGGATAGTCTGTAGTGTGGTGTGTGTGGTGTGCAATTTTCCATTTGGATTTCCTCTCGCCTATCGGTAATTGCAGCATGTTCGCACTTCGCAGCGCAACGCAATCATTAATTAGACGTTTCGTATGATTTCCACCATCTTGGCACTTTGTATACGTTTGTTCAGAGGCCGAAAAATGTTTTTTGCTCAACTGCATCTTAAACATACGAACATTTTGTAGGCAGGTGGAATGAAAAATAGTTTCAAATGCCCAAGGGCAAAAATAGAGTACGCCTGAGTACTCAATAGGAGATGGGTACTAACTGGAGATGGGTGGGGGACTCCAGTGGCGCAACGGTGTTGAGTGAAGGAGAGAGGGGTGCAGAACAAAGTATATACGAAACGCCAAGTTAGTGCTGTCCTGCATTAAAATTTTGCGCTTAATCAAATCCTGTTATGATCTGATTAAAATCAGGCGTTACGAACATATGAACATTAGAAACGCTTTTTTTTTAAGATTTTTTTTCTCATTCGTCTTATATATAGTCCCGAAAAGGGGTAGTAATAATTTAATATATTATAATATCGAGGAATTAATGCAGGCTGCAATTCCTTTCACATTCACAGTGATTCGATCGCTGATTATTTTTTGCCCATATTTTTTACGACAATTCTTTTGACAATGCATTTTTTTTTCAGTTCACTTCAAGTCACGTGTGGTTCATGTTTCATATGCGTGGGGACGAAAAAAAATTCAAGTCGAAAAAAAATTTCTCCCTTGGATGCTAACCATAATGAATTATATGCAAGAAAAAAAAAACGAAAATTAAAATCGAAGCAAAAAAATCTTGGAATGTGAAAAGGGTAAATGCAGCCGGCCCCGGCACCGCGTGAGTAACGCACCACATCGTGCGTGAAACGAATGAATAGTCACCGTCAGCTTGATGTGCACTCAGAAAAACATACCCTACACCTACAGGGCCTAGGCCTAGAGGAAGGCAGAAAAAACAATGGAGCTGCACAAAACAATAACGGTGCGCGTCGAGCTTAATTAAAAATAAATACCCCTTCCGACCATGGATGCAAAAGACAATACAAGCTGGACAAGCAGAACAATCATAACAATCATAATAACACAGAAATGGTGTAAGAAGAAAAGACGGAAGAACATGCCGAACAATAACAATTTTGAATAACTTAATGGGCGCGATGAAGCGTTGAATAAGATTGCTTGTTTCAATGTTTCAACTAATTGCTACGAAATTTGATGGGCGAAAGCAATAAAATGAAGAAATTATGGTTGTAATACGTGAGTATTTATAAGCAGACAAAAATGACATTGGTTGTGACTTGTGAGTTGTAACTCACCCGCAACTATTGTAAGTATTTGTATGCGCATTGCTTCGGAGTAAGAAATAGTTTGTACATTATTTAGCGTTATTTATGTGTCAGTTATTGACATGTTTGAATTTGCATTAAAATCGAAGTGGAATATATGCCACAACATTTATATTATTTATGAACGCATCGACACATGCATTAAACGCCGAATTCACATCAACACTTTGAATAGGCATAAAAATCCTGTAAACTCTGCACTTGGACAATCGACATTTCATTATAACGTATGCAACACACATATCAATGTCAACAACACTACTTTTCAGTTCACACAATGTATCGCTCCATATCACCAGTTATTCAGCTTTCATGTTTAATGGAAACGGCTAAAAATAACTAAAATAACACTTTGAACACCTTTCCATGCGCTGGCATGTGAATATGGCGAATTATACGGAGCATATAATAAATTATATTAAATTATATTAAACGTGAATTCACCGAGTCACAGTTCGTAATTTTTTACAATCGTCAGATGGACGCGCATTGTGCATGGCAGTGGAGGAAGATATGCGACCTGATATGCAAATCGGGTTTTTATACCGCACAGATGAACACAACCCTTTTGGAACTGCTCCGACAGAAGGCCAAATGCAAAGGGGTGAAACTAAAAAAACGCACACTACGCGCATAAAAACACAGACAATATACCCTGGAATACTAGAATAGACAACTGAAAATCCACCAAATATTAAAATAACAAACACAGATTGTCAGTTTTTTTTATTTTATTAGAAGGGTGAATATTTTAAATGTTTGACGTATTTTAGTTTAAAAGTATCTTTACAGAGGAAGAACTATAGAAATAAACCTAAATAGACTTATCTTCGTACTTGAGAAGGCTTAAGAAGACATGAGTGAAGTTTTGACTTGGTTAAAAACCCTAGATAATCGAAGCGTTATTAATTTGATTTGACATCCGTTGACCGGTTATTATTTTAATATACGTTACCTCCGCCGCTCAGCGCTTGATGCTAATTAAGTGTCGACTTTGTTTTACTTTTTTTTTGTTCTAAGCCGATAACCAACACAGTGTGGCATGTGTCTACACCTTTTTTTCCATCATGTATCATGTTGAATTCTTTATTTGGTTTTAATTAGTTGTTGAACGTTTTGTGATGCAGTACCCTTATAAACCTCGGAAGCCTAAGTATTAAGGTTGTCGTCTGGACATGTAAATTCTTCATATAATAGCCGTTTCAATGTTTAAGTCGAAAATATTTGACCAATTTTACCCTGCTAAGATGGTTAACAGGAACATTACCTTTTGTTATTTGTTTTAAATTTCAATGATCATGACCATTTCTTGACCATTTCAGAGTCTTGAGTTCAGACGTTACCCTTAAGTTTTATTTAAAATTTTGTTTTAGTGAGTTGTTAGTGAAGTTTGGTTTCTGATTCGTGATGTCTTGCCGATTAATTTCGACATGTTTGAGATGTATGACACGTTCGGCACGTTCGCCAACGGCGCGCGCTTTGATTAGAAATAAAGTGCAAAAAAGTCGAAAAACTTAAAATGTGCACTATTCGAATATGAACTTCACATTATACTGCAACGATAAGTAAGTGTGAGTCATGTGCGAGAAGCTAAGTAAAGTGAGTGTATACCAACGAAACAAGGTCATAGCATTTTATTCGTCATTATATTTCGTTTTCTTGCTGGCCGTTTAATTTCTTTCCTTCCATTTCGAACGCAACGAAGTGATGAAGAGTGCTTCGTTTTTTCAACACTTTATCGCCTTGCAATTAACGACGTGACGCTTTTATTCGCGCGAGAAATGAAAAGGAGTTCCACATTTCCAGCATAGCACATAAATGTAATTGTGATAACTGAACTTGCTCGCGTCAAGCGAACAAATTGCTTTGGAGATTTTTGCTTGTGTGTTCCTGACTTAACAAATTTCGAAAAGGCTAGCATCTTGGCATCAAGTCATGCGTTGCATACTTAATGTAGCTACCAGTCGATGGTGATTGTGATTAATTCGTGCTGGATGCAAGATAAATGTTCGCCACACACACAGTATACCGAGTGTCCGCGAAACAATCAAAGTGAGAGACAGTTAAAGCGACATTAATAAGTTTAATGTACATTTAAGTGGTGACAATAAAGTCTCCTCGGTTAAGGTGTTGTTTTAAGTGATATGGTCGCATTGCCGACGTGCAAATGAATACCCTGCGTCCATGGGATGACACCATTGGCATAGATTGCCAGCGAATGCGAGCGGAGTGGTTAATCGAATAGTCGAGTTAATTCGAAAGCGATTTGTTGTCGATGATCGCCGGTTTGTGCGATTCCGTATAGCTATACATTCGATTCGACACGCTGTTACGACAGCGCTAATACATTACATTTTACATGCGGCTCTAAGCGGTATCCCGGTATCTAGTACGCGCGCCGCACTTTACTTACGTGTCGAACATTCGAACATGAGCATTTTGATGAACACGATGGGAGCCGCTGATTCGTACCTATACAAATCCCAAGCATCAATACCCAATGCCCAATGTTCAGCGCTCATATTGCTATTGCGTATTCCTCGCCTACGTGTGCGATAAGTATGTACACGTGGAGTTGGCGTGGTGTGCAACATGGAAATGAAGCCGAGGCGTAAATAAGTGATGGGAGAGTGCGGCTATCGGCGCCCAGAATAGGATGGTATTCGATCAAATCGACGTGTGGTACATCATTCGCATCATGGGATAATTATTGTGCCTGGTGTTCTTTATCTTTCACTGAGATGGGCACGCACAGTCGGCGCATTCTGATGCCGATGCTCGTTGAAGGTGTGTACGATAATCACAATCAATCGATCATTGCACAAAACATCAAATTACGTGCGTCAGGATACAACTTTCAATGAACCTATCCCTATCGTGCAGATGAAATTCTACATGTGTTTTGCACAAAATACCGGGTTTCATGCATTAAGGTACACATAGTCCCAGCCCACACAATTTTTAAAGTAATTTCTTGAAGAAAAACAAGTTCCTAAGAATTTGAATTTCCTCTTCGTTAGTGTAAAGATGAACGTGGAAGAAGAGCTACAAACTTCATTTGTTTTAAAATTAGTGTAAAATGGGTTGCTTATAAGAGCAACAGTGCACATGTACACTTTTAAGCCTGTGGCACGGTATATCCTTCGATTAACCGTGAGGTACTATTAAATGCAAAATTCTGCGTTTCAATGTTAAACAGCAGATAGAACATGATTCATGAAGTATTGTGCACATGTGGAGGAGTGATGCTAACTTCAGCATATACTTTAGGTAGTACTTCTCTTCTACTCCTTTTCTCCTATTATTGGCTACAATGAAGAAATTGATAAAAGTAGTCAACTTAACATTCAGGGATTTTTTGGGGGCAGCAATGGACTTTATGGGGAATTTCATTTTAATATGTTTTTGTGAACATTTCTAATTAACACCATGATAATCTGTTAACCATTTAGAAGGCACTAATTTTTTTAATTCAAAATTTTCTTCTTTGGAAACCTCAGCTTCTCAACTTTATTTCAAATTAAACCTGTTATTATTAGGATTTTGATGATTAGGATGATTCTAAAATAAATATTATATGAACGAACTCTGACAATAAACTACACTAACGAAAATAAAACGGGCGTGTTTCCAATACGACAAGCTCTGCATTATTCATCAAACACTTTCCATTATTACAAATTTAGGAGCAGAAAATGTAAAACTGTGAAAAGTTGTAAAAGTAGATTTTCAGTCATGCCCATAAACGCCACAGTCGCATAAATGATTAAATTTCTAAATTGAAGCAAATGACAAGAATGAAGAATCACAATATGTATAAAATCAGGTACCTACAGAAACAAGGAGACTTGAAATAAAATATGTATTTGCTGTTTTTGAAATGTTGGAAGAGAATGCTACCGAAGAGCTTAATAAGACTTTGAAAGAACCATCTCTAGAAATGTATATCAAGTGATGAATGACACGCATGTAATCATGACGTACACGATGAACACTTTACTTCGACACGCATCCAACATTAGTCGACACTTAAGCACTCAATTCCAAATATGCAAATGCCGCTTCCTTAAATTACCTGTTGAAGCCGTTGCAGCCTGGTTAGAAGCGTGAAGGATCATATATAAGCGGGAAATACAGGCAACTGAAGAAACTCTAGCGGGTCTCGCGCAATTTGAACGATCACCAATTGCACTCGAAGAAACCCACCATGAATATTGCATGTGAGTACGACAGCTTGTATAAATGGTTTCAATTGATGCGTTTTGTATCAGCTTAATTCAACAAATGTTAATGTAATCGTCCTGATCAAGCCGTGCGGAAAGCACCGCAGCGAAGGAGACTCATTGGAACAAAATAAATGTCATCCATTAAAAAGGAATAAATTTACACGCATTCTGTACACATGTGCACATCGAAGCTAAAAGCTTTGAAAACACACCAAGAACAACGTGACATCAATTTCATTTCCAAGTGTTTATTTTCGCTCGTTTCGAGCTCGTTTCGAGTACAGTGATCGTTTTGGAAATTTAGTTAGTTTTTGGAATGGTATGGTTGGTTCTGTGGAGATGGAGTGAACGTCATTGGTATGCTATTAAAGTACATCTGTTTTTCATCTTGCCTGAATAGCATGCAAATGTTGAGGCGTTTGTTTGAGCATGTCGTTGTTGTTGTTGCATGCGGCAGCAGGATGGCACTCTGTTGCGTTTCTTACGTAGGCAACTCATTGTGACGCATACGCATTGCATGACATTAAACAGACGACAAAAGACATGGCACGCAATGCACCCCTAGTATTTCCTCGTCTTCTTTGGAGCAATCGCACATAAGGTGTATTTAGAAAAGGTGAAACGAAGAAAAAATATGCATAGATAATTTGGTTAATAATAGCATTTTGATGTTTGGGATGTGCGGTGCGGTGTGGACATTTTCGGCATGCATAATGCAGCGCGAGGGCCGCAAGGTATGAATAGGATGCGATTGCGACGACCGTTGGAAGAGAATGGAAAAAATAGGCGGAGCAATGCCATCCAAAGATGGGACTTTTTATTTTATCCAAAGTGGAGTCCTGGAGTCATATTGATATTAAAATATTACCACAAGAATGGAAATCAACTGTCGTCGTCATCAACCCATTTTAGGATAAGTAGGATGTGCTTGTAGAACCATGGTTGCGAGTTGCGACTGAAACTTAATAGGTATAGGCAAACTTCCAATCAGAAATTGCAATGTTGCATGGTGTGAATAACGGTGGAAGAGAACCAGCCAGCGGCTGATTAATAACCGTTGGGATGCCAAGTCCTCGCTGATAAATGCCTGATTAATGGCCGCCATTGTTTAAACATGACTGCCAACCGTTTTTGGTGGCAATGTGGCGACCACTATATAAACGTGAGGGAAGTTAGATAAATATTTGCAAAATCTATGATCTTCCAACTCAAATAAGAAGCCAAGAAAGGCAAATATGCTGAATACGCAAACAAGACATACTGAAATCTTCCTATAGTGAAAGATTCAATAATTATAGTTTGCACAAAAAATTCTCACAGACTCACAATCTCACACTGAAGAACTTATATGCGAAGAAGGAAGAAGTCGGTTAAATTGCAAATTTGTAAATGCAAACGTCGAATCTTATTAATAGCATTGAGATGCAAACGCAGATGTCAATTCAATCAATTTCCAAGGAGGTGAATTTGCATGTGCTGGGGTACCTACATGCAAATGATGCGAATAATTTTCAGGTGTCACGCCGTGCACCGCAGTGAGAAAAGTACACGATCAAAGCAATGATGGAAAGCATCGGGGCATCGGGCGGACTTCTGAACCGATGTGAACTCGCGCCAGTACGTGTAAAAAGAATTACGGTACTTTGACTATACATATTGGGTGCATGGGTACACGCACGTAGTCACAGTCACTCAGCCACATGCATTACATTAGAATCCTTGCTTGCTTCGTTTTTTCCTGGTGCGTCGCTTTTGTAAGTCCGCGTGCGTATTTCACGTCACATTAGGTTAGGTTTGCTTTGCGCTCGTGCTGCATTTGCATCACAAGATGAATGAATGCCCGTACGAGTTCATGCGCACCGCACAAGCGCATACAATGTAAGTACGTGACATCGTCGTCCACATCGACAGCAAAGAGGGAGAATTCGAGAATTGTTTTGCATATTACTGCCGCAGAGATGGACGCATTGAAATATTCAAATGAGTTGCCTTAAGAGAAGGGTTGCAAAGAAGCACAGCACAGAACAAGCAGTAATAGAGTGTAAGTAGTCATGGGAGGAAGGAGCACAGGTAAGGTGAGGATGTGAGAAGAACAACTTGAGCAAGGGATGAAGGATGCATAAAAATGAGGTGAACGAGGCGCTTCCCTGCATTAAATGCCACAATACACCACAAAAGCTAAGGGGTGTTTTC
>JARJDQ010013548.1:0-15127 GCA_030264215.1 Geostiba sp. GC000077 | reverse complement strand
CGCCATGATTGCAAACAAAAATATACAAATCGCATGTACAATGAAAACCGAAACTAAACGAGTATCACAGAACGTATATACAGTTTATCTTTACAAATTACAAAAATCTCCTCGGGGGGATTTCACCCTTAAAGTCCAATAGTTGCAAAGCTCGCCAAAATGCAAATAATTCGAAACTATAAATCAGCACCCTTTAGATTGGGAATGTTTTAATTTTCGTATTTTCAAAGTGGTGAATAGTGCCCGATGTAATATGTAGTTTTTGAATTATAGGTTAGTTTTAAGTTTAGTTTAAGGTTTTAGATTAATCCACCCCGGTATTGGTTTAAATGTTCACCTAGCTCTTAAATCCTATTGGCCCTATAGGGTAATTATTATAAAACAGTGTGGGATTGTATAATTAAGAATAATTAGTAGAACTTGTAAACTAGTTCTAAGTTAAACTATGTCTTCTTCAATTAAGTAGATTTAAGCTAGGTTTTACTAGATTTTTTTTGTTTGGACACCAAGAATTGTGATTAATTCAGGAGGATGTTTGACTCTTTAACGCGTTTTCGAGGACGGCGCAACTAATGTACTATCTACGACTTATTTAACGGTTAGTTGGTAAAACGTTAAATTTAAAAATTCAAAATATCAAATATCAATTTTAGGGTGGTTTCTTCAATGGAGGGGACTAGTGTTTCGTATTTTGCTTTAATTCGGATTCGGACTGCATTTCGGCTTGCGATGGGCGCAGTGCAAGCCTTCGCCGCGCGATCTGGACCGCGGCATGCCTAAAAATACACAATGACAACACCATATCGTTCATCATCTTCGCTACACAGCTACACCATACAGCAGGCAACAATAAAAAATATAAATAACTGTACACATTTAACGCAACTACGCAAGAAAGAACCGAATCAATTTTAACGCTGTAAGATAAGAAAGATAAGAGAAAATCATCAAGACGCTAAACATAACATAATTGGTGGAAATAAGGAAGATGGTGGGGAGCAGGGCGGGGCTTAATCGTACGAAACAGGGCGGGGCTTAATAGCAAGAAATCCAAATGAAAATGCTTGCGCGCGTCTCCAATCCAATATCCAAAATAATCAGTTGCGCGACTGACCTTTCGCGACGGTGGTAGCGGAGGCGGCGCACCGACTGTGGTTGGCGGCGGCGGTGGCGGCGTCCTGCGCCTTGTACTGCCGCATCGCGCGCCCACGCCGGTCGAGGATGAGCTTATCGGCGCGCGTGAACAGCCCGTGCTTTGGACGGCAGGTGAAGTAACGCACACCCTGCACCGTACCATCGTTTTTACCTGCAGCGAGAAACATAACCACAATTGAGCAAACGTTGCAACGTGTTGCCGGGGTGCGTGACAAGTCGCCGAAAAACAAAAGTAAAGTATTTTTTATCGGCGAGTTTGTTTTTCAGCGACTTGACCTGGTCCCTGTTGCCGTTGGTAGAAAACGCATTCTCCCCTAGAGGCTACCTAGGTTTAGGTTTAGGTTAGATACTTACCCTTGGGTGCATCCAGTTCGACACCCACCCACGTGCCGGCGGAGAACACAGTCGGGCCGATGAAGGCGACAACGCCGGACGAATTGTACGGTCGGATCAGCACGCTCTCACCCAGCACGACCCACTCAGGTACAGGTACGTCGGCAAACTTATTGAGATCAGGACGGGAACCAAAATTATTATCACTGTCATCTGCAAAATGGAAGAACAAAACAAACATTAAAGCAACAAACAAACCAAACAACTAACTAATCAGAATTAAAGCATTTAGACATAGAAAACTAGCAACTGCAACTAGCAGGTGACCAAAATTGAGACACGCTGTATACCTGGTACATTACAGATACATCATTTTGTTTACTGGGGGAAGTACAGTGGTATAAAAGTGAGGTTACCTTCTAATTTATCTGTAGAACCTGTAGAACTATCGGTGCCATCTTCATGCCCCTGCATCACGAGCCGATTCATCAGCTCACCATGCGGCTTCACCTCGGCGAAGACCGGACGGCACTGCGGGAAGGAAGCGCGCTGTGGCGTCGTCTTCGCGCTGGCGCTCGTCTTCTTACGTCGCACTACCCTGCCCGGCATCACACACTCGGACGGCGAGTCCGATTCTCTTTCATCCACGCCGTTGTTCAATTCGGATATGATTTTCAAATTTTCTTCTTCAATCTTCTACAAGGCCATTGAAAAATCATTGAAAACAATGAAAACAGACACTAAATATTAATACGCACATTGGAAATTTCTTCCTCGGTTGGCTCCAGCCGACTGGCGTCCGTATCCGGGGTGTCGTCCACGCTGATGCTCCGGCAGGACATGGAATCCTCGCTGGTGAGATTGGTCGATGACACCGCCTGCGACCCATAGCCGCTGGAGTTCGCCGACGGGGTGCTGGTCTTGGGCGCGTACTCCACCAGCGAGTCAAGCGTGCGCGACGTCGGCAGCGTGCGCCGTCGATGGCTCGCCGATCGTGTGCGGTGGTAAAAATCCGATTTCGCATCGCCGCCGTCGTACTCCTCCCCCTCCTCCCTCTCCTCTTCAATCTCCGCGTCGGCGATGAGGTCCAGCGAGTGTTTGCGTTGCATTGGGATCTCCTCATGGAGCGTGGTCATTCGCAATGTGTGTTTTGGATTCGCCGGTGAGACTACACACGAAAATATCCATGACAAACATTAAAAAAACACAAACAAAAAAACACTAAAAACACTTTTAAAAAAACACAAAAAAGAAACTACTTTAATTCGAGTAAATTCAACCAAAAAGAAAAACCTACGAAAACCAACCAAAAGATTTAGATTAGTTCACGTACATTTTGTAACTCCACTTGGTTGCTGCAAGCGCAACGAGTTCAAATTCAAGCTGAGATTGAGGAAAGTCGGACGAGCTGGAAGGACAGCAAGAAACATGTCAGCAACTTGTTTGATTTTGTGGCCACTGCGCATGCGCACTGCGCACTGCACACGGACATCACACCGCTCTTCGATTCATTGCGTAAAGTCAAAGAGACTAACAGATCTCTAAATACATTAAACAGACCATGCAAGAGAATGCCAATTGTATAAAACAGTTTTGTTTTGTAAATTGTTTAGTTTTGTTGTTTTGAAGGTTAAGGTTAAGTTGACGTTGCAAAGCTACCATGCCAATATTGCCAATGGTCACAAGGCACAACTAAAATCCCTAGATATTGGCCTTGTGGCGCCCTCATTCCCCAGACGGAAGTTTTGCGAACTAAACTTTGCGTTAAGAATTGAGTCTCTGTGACTTTATCGTTGAATATATATGTTTTATCGTTGTATTTTGTTGAATTCTTTGCACCGGTCGTGTTTTGATTGAAGATTGAGTGTTTGGCATCATGTGGTGTGATGTGTGAAGGGGTAAGAAACATGGAAAGTACGTCAGGTGTACCTTTAGAACGAAAAAGATGCAATCGATGCATGTAATTACATCGCCATTAACCCAAAAAGATAAAGTTTCAGAAGTCAAAACTCAGAACCAAAAAGTCAAAAAACGGTCACAACTTTGTGAGAGAGTGCTTTGCATATGATGATGATAATGCAGAAATGCAGATGCAGATGAAATGATTGGCATGATAATTATGGTGCTGATGCATATTGCGCTGAAAGACTGTTGAAGGGGCAGGGGCAAGAAAGATGGGGCTGGCAAAATACAGACATGCTTCGATCGAGTGGCATTGCGTCTACATTCATCTAGAACGTCTAGAACTCTACGAGTCTCTAGACATCTAGAGAAACACATTCTATGAAAAGACGCGAGCGGATGGTTTCATGCCGTTTTGCTACACAAGCATTCGTTCTCATTCGGTTCGAATATGGTTGACTTGTCCTCTGGCAACACATGGCAACAAAAACAATGTCGATCTCGTTCCATCCATTGCGTTTACCTGACAGAATGGAGCCTTTTGTGGTGTGTTGGCAGATTGGGGGGAAGAGACAAAACAGAGATTCGAAAACGGCAAATTAGTTCAAGTCAGGCGTGGGTTTAAATCTTTAAGTAAGTAATCTTTTTAAATTTTCATAGCTTTCTTTCGGTCCTATTCGTGCTAATCATGATTATTCGTTCAATAGTGTCACGCTGGTCACGCATACTCACAGCATTAAGCAGAATGAAAATCGACTTGAAACAATGTTACACAAAAAACATACAAAACTCATTCCGACGATTGGACGATTCATTAATGCAATGCTGAGAAAAGTTGAGGCATAGAGGCGTGACCTCGGTTGTAAAGCAGCAAAGAAATGTGGATAAAGAGATGTGATTAAAATACAGTATACAGATAGAGTAGATAATGATTCGAGTTAAAGATAAAAACAACACAGCAAAATCAAATGCAACGACGATGCGTTCCATCGACATGTGCGTGATAATCGTTGTGTCTAACAACATAGTACAAACGTACTACCTCTGTCTACATAACCTAACTCTGTCTACATCACCCTAATATTCAAAGTAAGCACATTTTGGTGTCGATGCTATGCATAGAATGCTATGAATAATTGATTAATGTAAAGCTGTAAAGGAGATGATTAAATGCATATAGCCTACCTAGACCGAAGGGTTTGGAGGGTACGTCGTCCTTCGTGAAGGTGGCGCGCGCGCGCAGCGGATTCGACGAGAACTCGCTGAGCTCGTTGACGCTCTCCGAGCGCGACATGTTCAGCATGTTGAGGGACTCGGTGCTCGTGTCCAGACGCATCAGCTACACACAACAAAACAGAATGCAATCAGTTGCAATTCGCGAATGTCCTATAATAAATAGGATGCATGCAAAGGGCAAACAAGAGTGGTATTGGTGTCGCCATCTAGTGAGTAGTTTGGACAACTACGAGAGTGTGCCATGTCTATGTGTGAAGCGTGTGAAACGTGTGAACAGTGAACATACCCCGTTCTTCGTCTCCAAAGCCTGATTTAGTGCAAATACAAAATGTATGAGAAGACGTTGCATAGATTTAAGAGGTATGGCTGGGTGTGACTTACCTGAGAGAAGTTAGGAACCGATGCGGTTTTCCGCATTAACGGCTGCCCGTTCGCCTGGAGCAGTTCTTTCACGGCGACGCTTTGCCGGAGGCGGTCCAAGGCGAGTATACTCTCGACGGCGGAGACGCCACGAGTGTATTTTTCTGTTTTTAGCACAAAAACGCACAAAAATGCACACAAAAAAATTAAGGTTATATTCATTTGGAGTTGGAGTTCATTTGGTTGCATACCTATGTAAGTCTCTCCGTCCACCATGGAAGAATCCTCGCCGGAAGCAGCCAGCTGCGCCAAAGATTCGCGATCTTCAAGCTCCTCGCTGGCTTTGGGGATGTTGGACACCACTTCGTAGGTGACGCCCGACTGACTGATGATGTCCGAACGCACGATGCGACGCTTAATGCGATCGGTCAAGCTCTGTCGCTTGTAGATGTTGAGAGCGAGACGCTTGCGCAGTACAAGGTTCATCGGCGCCGGATGTGAGAGGCGCACCGTTGTACGCAGGATTAAGTACACACGATCATTCGCTAAACATATGCAACACAATGTACATGTATAAAATATATGCAACACAATACAGGGTGTCTCAAGTTGGTCGTAGTTTTTGATGTATAACTCGAGAACTGTTAAAGTTATTGCAAATTTTCAGTAATCTTTTATTATACTAGGCACTAAATTCTGAACAAGTTACATCCGAAATTACCACCCAAATTGAGGCACCGTGTATACATGCAAATTGTGATGTGGCACTTACGATCGGTAATTTTGTTCAGATGAATGCTATCGTGTATTGACGAATCCCAGGACGACACAGCACAGACGTCCTTCTCCAGGTGTGTAAGTATATGCAGCGGATAGAATTTATTCCCGATTTCCTTCGATAGAATCGAATTGACGCCGCTGATGGAAACCTCTTCGCCGGACTGATGCGTTGATAGATCATCGGCGTTCAAATCCAGGAATAAAACCGGAACGTAAGGCTCCATTCCGGGGGGAGGATCCCAGACGGCGGGAGCGCCAGGTATGCACGATCCAGGATTGGGGACTAGCACTGCGTTGCGTTCCTCGGTGAGGTTCACCCACTGATCCACCAAACTCTGTTCGCGCTCAAAGTCTTGCTCCGACTTGTCCGATTTGTCAATGAGCTTTTTAATCTGCTGATCCAGATATTGCCGGCGACGCATCAGCGCTTCGCTCCACTTCTCCCGCAGGACGGTCAAGTCCTCCTCTTGGTACGAATCCAATGCCTTCTGCAATCTATTCCGGACCAACACACCGCCGACTTCGATCTTCACAATGGACTGGCAAATAATTGGCAGAGTGCCCGAGTTCTGTACGGGGCGCACGCGCACTTGGATGCGACGCTGCTGTCCCTGCCGCAGCTGATACACACCTCCAGTGAGCATGTCCACCTTGTTGCTCACCTCCACCGGCGCGTACTCTCCCTGATCGTTGAGCTCCTGTATCTCCGCCCACAGCTCGATCTTCCGCGTCAGCTCCGACCAGCGATCGGCCAGCGATCGCGCCTTCGCCAACTGCTGCTGCTCCACCTCCCAGCCGGGCTTCGTCCGCGAGAATCCCGCGCTACGATGCCCCCAGACTTCGATGGAGAGCGCACCTTCGGAACAGTGCTCGAGAAACTCCTCGTTTATATGCACCGTGAACTCCTTTTCGTGGTTAAACTTCAGCGAGTCCTTCTGCGCGGGCAGGATGTGCTCCGGCAGGTCCACCTTGGGGGGAATCACCGTGTACTCTGGGTGTCCCCAGAAGGTGTATTGGCAGAAGACGAAGTGCGAGAGCGAGAGCGGTAGGCCGGAGGCTTGCTTCACATTCACGCGGATTGAGACTTGTTGGGAGCTGATGTCGTCGTCGTCGTCGTCGTTGCTGCTCTCGGAGGAACTGTCTGAACCTGCCGCGCACATTCGATCCTTTGGCAGGACTCCTGCTACGCGTGTCAGCTCAACCTGTTGGGGAATAACAAGAAATGTTAGTCGCTTGCGACATTTTTTGGAATTCTGCGAGCTGCGAGGCGAAACCCTGATCGTCTCACCTGTAAGCGGCCGGTGACTTCGCCCTGCTGGCTGATGATCGGCGTGTGGTAGTCGAGCACCACGTCCTCGAACAGGCACTCGAGGAAGATGTTCGCCACGCCGATGAGGTTGTGATTCTCCTGCGACTCGTAGAACGGGTCCACCTTCGAATCGATTTGTTCCTGCGAATTGCGTGCATTTTAATTACTTTCCTGCTGGAATGTGTGTTGGTATGGCAGAAAATTAATTTATATCGGCCACCATTTTGGAATCAAGAAAAATTCAGAATAACATAAATCTAGTGTAAAAAAATTCCCCTAGCATTGTTTAGGGTTTGTTTTCGTTTTTAAGTTGGTACTGCTTAAAACAAAAACAGTCTTACAAAACAAATCGATTTGTTCCTGCGAAGTGCATGCATTTTAATTAGTTCGCAACCCATTTTCCTGCTGGAATGTTGTATTGTAATGGTTGGAATGACAGAAAATGAATTTATATCGCTACCATTTTGAAATCAAGAAATTTTCAGGATGACAGCATAAATCTAGTGTGAAAAATTCCCCTAGCATTGTGTTTAGGATTAATTTCCTTTTCAAGTTGGTACTGCTTTTAAAACAAATGCTGCGATACAAAACAAATTGATTTGTTCCTGCGAATTGGAAGCATTTTAATTACTTCGCTTTCGTTTTCAAGTTGGTACGTGTTAAAACAAGTGATATGTGTACATACCTTTGGATCCAAACCCTTCTCATCGTAACTTTCACGCATATCAATAAGTTTATTCTCGAGTTTATCCATGCTCCACACTTGGCTGGCCATTTTAGCGCGCTTCACCAAGATGGCCGGCTCGCTGACAAACGCGCCCTTCTGCAAAATTACACCACCACACAAACATTTAATTATCCCAAGGCGCGTGCTGCAAGAGTTGTAACGTAACAAATTGCCCACCACGAAATTAAACGCGCTCGCTACTTCTCTCTTGTTACATTACCTTCCGGTTGGGACTCAAATTAGCGGGCGGAATTTGCAGCGTCACGCTAAACTTGGTATTGCGCCCCATCTCCTCGGAGAGCCGATTCGCCTCCTGCACCAGCGCGTTCGCCTTGAGTATATCCGTCTTGAGCTGGCCGATGCTGCGCTTAAACATCTCGTCGACGCGCATCTGCGTGGTCGGCGTGCAGGCGGCCGCCTTGAATTTGAACGGGTCGTACGCGTACGGCGGATACGGCGTCGTCGGCGACATGATGCTGCGCAGCTGCTGCAGCTGCCGCTCGTACTCCTGCCGCTGCTTCTCCAGCGCCACCTCCTTGTCCTCCTCGTGCTGGCGCTCCAGTCGCGAAATGGCTGCCTGAATCGGATCGTTGGTCAGCTCGTTGAGCATCAGCTCGTCGCGCGCGAAATTATAGTCGATGTACTGTGCGGGCGTTTGTGGTTCGGACGCTGATGCTAAACAAACATGATTAATACGAATAAAGTGAGCTCCACACTTATAAAGTGAGCCCTACACTTACATATCGAGCGAGGACAATTCACACGGAAGAAATGATGATTGCCCCAAACGATTCGATCGCCATTCTTCAGCGGGGTGACGGTCGTCACCTGCGACCCGTTGATATACGAACGTGCATTCTCCACGGGCTTCAAGAACAGGCAGCCATCTTTAATGATAATGATGCAGTGCTCCGACTGGATGCCCAGGCCAGAGAGCTGAATGTCCGGTTCCGGACCGCTGCCGTTCGTTTTAGCGCCCACTACGGTCCGCTCCTTCAAGTAGTAAACCAGCAATTCATTCAAACAAGGATCCGCATTCAAGTTAACAAGATAGAACTTGTTCTTTTCGACTTTAATGCCGGAATCCTGAATGCTAATGCCCATCTTTTCCAGCGTCTGCTGACGCTCGTTCTGAATCCTCTCCGTTTTCACTAGTTTCTCTTCCCAGGTCTGTGACATCTCCTTGTAGAGCTTCTCGGATTCCACCAGCTTCTTGTTGATGTCGATTTTTTGTATCTCACCGACCGGCGAACCCTAAACACAAGGCATATTCAAATAGTCTCCACGCTTCTAGTGCAGCGAGTTTACCGTCGCGTGTTTCAGCATCTCCTTCAGCGCCTCGACCTCCTGCCGCAGCTCCCGGATAATCCGCGCATTGGGGTCCTCATTGATCACGGCATGATTGACAATGCGCTTTGCCCGATCGGCGTAGCGGAGCGTCGACAGCGTCTCCTCGTAGTTATCCGCCGCTGGGGAGATGGTCGCCACCATCACCGTCTTGGAGTTGCCGCCGAGATTGTCCTTCAACAGCCAGGTGAGCACCGAGTCGCGGTATGGCACGAATTTGTCCTTGTTTTTGCTGCCGGTTGATTGGTCAGCTAGCTTCGAGATGACTAGACCGAGTGTTGTCAAAGATCTAAGTAAAAGCAAAACGTCAATAAGAAGACTTGCAACTTCTTGGTAAAGTGTTGAAAATACTTGTTAATGTTTGATCCTTCCTTCAGGCGATCGCCCACAGCTCCTGTTTTCACAGCACGCTCCGATCCAGCCAAATCCACCAAGGACATGCGACTCTGCTTCTCGCCGCTGACGCCGCTCTTGGTGTCCGTGAGCGTTTGCGTAAGTATCACGGTGAAGACGGCGTGCGAACGCGACGATTCGCTGTTCATGTTCGTCGCGGCGACCGTTCGCGATTTGTTGCCCTCGGCCATCAAGTTATCGATGTCCTGATTGGAAAGGAAGCAAAAAAAAAAAAGAAAAACATTTCAAAGCTAACAGTTCGTTCGGTGGCAGCCGACGAGTCATGCGCCATCTGTGTGCAGTTTACCCAAGTCCCAACTTGGGTAAACTGCTATTCATGCGCGCCACCTGCGTTCAGTTCCAACAAGTTTTCTACGTCAAAACACACAACGCTAGGGATTCAAATTGAATCCGGTACATAATCGTAAACTAGAACTACGGCGGGTAAATTACGACCAAGAGGCGGGTTGTGCAACGCACATAAACCACGATGATAAGGGTTTTTGGTGGAAGGGTTGTTGCTTCTGCGAGCTTACTTGAAACGCCGTCACTGCTAATTGCGACAATCCATCAACGTACGGGCCGAGCACATTGTGCTCGCGCACCTTCAGCGACTGCTTGTTCGTCTGCGGGTCGAGCAGGTCGTGCACCTTCTCGTTGTAGATCTCCATGTAGGACACCTCCACCTTGTAGCTCAGCTCGGAGCTCTGCTGGCGGGCGATGATGTCGAAGAGGGCGTCGCAGAGCCGCGGAATCAGCCCTTTGTTATCCTGTGCGCCCATCATCGTGTAGGACTTGCCGGAACCTTATAAGCACAAACGGGAAAAAATGTTTTATTAAAAAAAAAAACAGTGTTTTTGTTTTTAAACATCGCATCGGCACAAATGTATTTGTTGTGATGTGTAGTGACGCACAATTTCGTGTCAAAACGCAATTCGCCTCGTTTTAATTAATTATTAACGATGTGCGGCTCCCGAGACTCGGCTCTAATTGCATCCCTCGCGCATATTTCATACGTACACATAGACATATTATACAGGGTGTTCCAAGTTAAATTCGAACCGGTTTTGTATGAATTTTAAAAAACTATGCTACACAAAGCAGATGTAACAAAAAATATATAAAACAATATAATTTTTGCTACGCATGCGTTGTAAAAAAATGTCTATGTGTACTTCCATCGCAACTAACACCATCTAGCGTCATCTAGCGGCAAATCCACCGAAGCAAAAACAAAAACCTGTCATCATCATAAGCATCACAAGTGTAAACAATCGTAAAACGTTATAGTTGTGTTAATAGCACGAGCAATAGGGCAATGAAAACGAAGCAGAAGCAGAAGCAAATTTAATTAAGCAAATGTGAAAGAACGCAAGTCGTACGGGTCGCACGGATGTAAACGAGGTGTGTGCTTGGTTGCAGCACGCGATCCCGGCGCGCTAGTCGCTACCAATTTGGACTTTACATCCTTTTTTGCGCCGCCTTCGGTTTCGCATCGCATTTCATGCCTCATGCCTCGTTCCTCGTTCGTCCTGGTTACGATTATGACCGTATCTTGAAGGCGAAAAAAGGCGCTTTTTCGTTGAATGATGCAGAGCAATGTTGAGTTGCCTGCCGAAAAGACGGATAACACCAAAGGTATATATGGAATTGTTGAAATTTTAACCAAGTTTGGCGCGCACAAGAATTTCATTACGTGAAATGACCCACCAACTCACGTCTGAAATTAAACGCTGCTACTTTTACAATTTTACTCCAAGTGCGCAAACGAGTGTAAATTTCTTGTGAAATATTGCGCATGCGCATCCGTAATAACAATAATTTGCGTTGGCTTTCGACGCTTTTTTTTTCTTTCGCATTGCTTTAGTGGAGTTTTTCCATGCCCCAACGCTCCAAGGTGCGAGGTGTAAGTAAATTAGGCCACCGCGGGGTATTTCACAAGAATAGCTGAGCCTGGGAAAGTGCGAAAAGTCCCTTAAGATATACCCCCGGAGAGAAAAAGCAATTTGTACCGCGATTAGAGACAGAGTTATAAGAGGGTGGGTGGTAGGTGGGTAAGGAGGGTACAAGTGCACACGGCACATGGAAAGGCAATTTTCGTGGAAATTTAGGACGCAGCTTGCATAGCTTCGAGTTTTTAATGAAATTAATAAATATTTGTGCCTTACAGCACTTAAAACACTTTTAGGTGAAATTGTTACCCAGTAAACTCACATGTAGATGGTATACAGGGTGGACAGAAAGTTGTGTCCTTCCCGTGAAGCGGTGATTCTGCTATGTTATTCAAAACAGAATGTGAAATCCGTTTGAGAAAATATTTTACCGTAGTCTAGTTAGACGCCTGGAAAGTTTTGCTTTCAACTTCTAAAATACATAAAATAATCTTTTGGGCTATTAATGAATGTTAAGTTCAACATTACCTGGACGAAATCTTACAAATACAGGGTGGACTAAAATTGAAGGAAAAACTTTGTAGCTTATGTCAAAAGAAAATGATAAGTCTTCGTTTGGCATCACGAGGTCGTCAAATTTATCATTTTTTAGGTTACAAATATGCATAATAACAAAATTAGTTTTTGTTGCACTTCAATTCAAAGTTTTCAAGTGCTAACCAATTTGGTTTGATGCTCACTTCGCAGAAGTGTTCGATTTTTACAACAGCTGTGCTTTTCAACTATAATATATAATTTTGTTATTATGCATATTTGTAACCTAAACATTCCAAATTTGAGGACCTCGTGAGGCCAAACAAAGACTTTTTCTCAGCATTTTCCGCCAATTTTAGTCAACCCTTATATATATTCGTAAAAAGTAGTCTTTCAGTTGTGTAGATAACATTTGTTTCCAAAACAACACTTTTTCTACCTATGAGCTAAAATGTAGTTTTAAAATCGCAATGATCACATGATTGACTATCTTAAATCAATATCTTAAGTACTTACTTGTATACGACCGTGCATGTGAAATCGAATAAATAAATATCTGTGTACTAATATGTATTTTGCACACTGATATGCATTTATGGCCTGCAAGCATGCATCTTGCGCATCAAGAGAAAACCACCGTGGACGTTCGATGCGAAAACGAAATCGAAAAGCAAAAAAGAAGACGCATACAACGCAAAAAAGCCTATCTTATTGACATTGCCACATGTCCATATTTACCAGGACGATGTGAACACGCACTTTTGCGCACAGCACTTTTTAAGTTATATTATGCTGGCGCATAAAATAAAATATCCAATAACGACGAAATGTAACGCAAACGTTAAAGTACCACTGCACCATTGTTAACCAATGCTGTCTGTGTGTGGTCACTTGCAATCTGCAAACTGTAGGCATAAACATTCTTTAAATACATATACCGGGCGTTTCATTACAAAATAGACAAGTGATTGAAAAAAAAACCCTCAGGCTTGCAATGTATCGTTCTAAAATAAGTCCAGAGTATTAAAAAAAAGTCAAATAAAAAGTAAATCGATGATTTAAAAATGTATAGAATGCTGTTTCATAAAACAGAAAGAATTTTGGCTTTAATTGCTTGAATCATAGAAATTCACATTTTGATGCTTCCTGGAATGTTTCCATTAAGTTCATTAGCTTGTTAATCGCGTTGTTATGTCAGGTATTTGGACTAATTGAGATGCCTCGCGAAAAACCAATTCGAAATTCGACATTTTGCCAAAATTGAAGGATTAACATGATTAAAAATTGTGCTCCAGGATACATTCTCACGATAGATTAAAGCCATGCCATGCCATGAACGCTTGAACTAAATTATTCGGTTTCATCTTTTTCAAATTTCTAAAATTACTTCTTCATGTTCTTCATGTGTACAACGATAATTCAATTTATAAAATAAAATTCGATTGTAGCATTGTATCGTAAAATAAGTGCTGTCATCTCTATGATTATAAATCCCAATCCCAAGCGCAATCCCCAAGAAGACATGAAGCTGCAAGCTATTCATCTTTTTATTCAAATCGCCAGCGCCCATTGTTTTTTCAGAGTTGAAGCTTTAACGACCGTGTGCAGCGCGTGTGTGGCACGGTGAAATTACAAATGCACCGACAAACATATCATGGCCTGGGCAGCATTCGATGCACATTAGGCACAAGGCATTGAAACCAAAATGAAATAAAAGGTGAGCGCCTCGGTCGAGTACCGTTACTGCATAAAATTGACCATAACAAGAGGAGAACAACAGTCAACAGTGCCCAATATTCGTCAACGATGCTTAGCATTCACCTCACAACAAATAAATTCAAAAAATGTACATTTGTTTGTTCTTGATAGCAATTTGCAATATTTCTGTGGTTGTTAGGAAGAACTACATAACTCCACTTTTTGTGGAGTTATTTTATTTTAATAAGCAAACTTTCCTTATTATAGAGTTTTTTTTCAATTTTGTTTCCAATTTTTTTAACAGCCCTTTTAAATATTTGTCAAAATGTCAGAAAAAATGGAGTTATGTATTTATTCCTAAAATCACCAGATTTAACGAGGTGTAAAAATGCCTAGTTGTGCCCACGCATAATTATGCTCGTTTAAGTTTTACGGTTGTGAACGAGGTCATTCCGTAGTTCCTGAAAGTTTACCAAGAAAATCTAAAAGTGAGATTTGTTGATGTTTGCCATTGGTGGCGCCATCTGTTGGCAGGCGCGTAGAACCCAAGCTCAAATCGAACGAAAAATCACGCGCATGTAAACAATGAACTTCGTTATGTACTTCTTACGTGCGATTAATAATAACAAATGTAAGCAACTGGCGACACATGAGCATGCACACAAGCAATTTGCCACCCAATGCGTTTCCCATTGAACAACATTTATGTGACTTGCGAGAGCTTTTTAATTCAGCGCGACGCCAACATAGCCACAGTCGATAAACATCGATGGGCAATTGTTTTGCATTCTTTTAACGCTTGTGCGGAAACACGGAAATACAGGAATACATAAAACACGACGAGACGAGGAAAGCAGAAACATACAGTGCTTATCATCTATTCCCGAACATAAGCCAATGCATTGCCCACAGAGGGCGCCGTTCACCCCGTCAGTTTATTCCCGTTTTCTTCCGAACCACGTTTCCGAGGGAAACGCAGATGATGGCAAAACCCGTCAGAAAGTATGCTCTATCATTGTGGAAATTTTCAATCCTATAGCTTTTTGCGTTTCTGTACACTGGGCGAAAAAGTAAAGTTTACAATGTTGGGATTTGGGAAATTACGGAAACGCAAAAAGTTACAGGGTCCTAAATTTCCTCAATTTGAAGGGTTCACCCATCATCTGCATTTCCCTCGGGAACTTCGTGGAGGTGCACGGCGCCCTCTGGGGGCCGCGCAAAAACATTTTACGTGGCGGATTATTTTTAGCAACAAGAATCCGAAGAGAAAATTAAAATCGCCCCGGTGGTTTGGGAGCGATCACCCAATTTGCTTTTTGAGTTTTTATTTATCTGCTCCGCGAATAGTATAGTAAAAGAGGAAAGAGTAAGGGCCAGAATAGCCATGAAGCTGGAGGATTAGCGACCCTTGCATAACAATAGAATGCGAGCGAGCGCACTGGGCATTCTATTGTTATGCGG
>JARJDQ010013545.1:0-13888 GCA_030264215.1 Geostiba sp. GC000077 | reverse complement strand
GTACCTAGGGCACTTAACTGCATCCTAAGAACAAAGACTACTCCCAAATTATTTTTTCACCACGGAGGCGTATAAATAAGCTAGAGTCAATGAACCTTATCCGGTACGAAGGACCAAAATCACAATTGCTGTTTTTTTTTAAACTTATACAGGTCATGCACCGATGTACCGCGTTGATACAAATACATTCCCTACTACACCTTGTCGTAGTTGTATGTTACACTTTATTACTCAATTCATGACTCAATTGTTTCAAGAACATGAGCGATAGAACAATATAGAACATATGTTTGAATGTTGGAACAGCGGCGAACGCTTTACGCATCATTATCGCCAGTTAAATAGCGCCTGATTAATGCGCACGTCGGCGTTAATGAAATAATTGTAACGCGTGCCTGGTAAGCCTATTAGTAATTGCGTCTTAATTACATAAACAAAAGGCACACTAAACGCTGAACACGCGCTCTTCGTATTTCACACCCGCGAGCCTGCTGCAAAGGTATTTCATCATAATCATAGATATTATGTCAATTAATACGCTTGCTTGTTTATTTATGTATCCGTGTGATTCAGGAGACATGAGAATTTGCAGATGTCTAGCGCAGCATAAATCCATAAATTAAAACGCATTCAATACAACATGTGTCAAATGTCGAGTTGATGCAAAACACTAGACTAAACCGACCAAACTTAATATGTATGATAGAAGTAAATAGAAATATTTCTCTACGCTGAGTTAATTTTTTGTGCTTGATAACGTATAGCTGTCAAGTTCATGCCCATCGCCATGTTCGGTGCGCGCTGACTTGGAGCACTTTGAGCGATTGCTCTTGTCGCGCAGCTCAAAGTAATCCTCGTCCTGTCGCTCTCGATGCACCGTGACACTGGTGAGCTGTTTGGGCGACAGCGTTAGCGAGTTGTTGATTTCTCGCAACGTTTCGATAAAGTTTATCTTCGCCTCTGGGTTGGTTGTATTTCCGGCGCTTTTGCTCTTCGGCGACCTGGCGAAGTGCCCTATGCATTTGGGTACTGTCTCGCTGTGGGCACGCGCACGCCCTTCTAATCTTATCTTATCAAAAACCAGTTCCGATTCATCGACGTCCAAGTCTATGTATTCGTCGAGAAGATTTGAGTGGCTTGGATGTTGCATTTCCAGACCCTGTAGTTGAGTGATGTCTAGGTCTAGGTCTATGCTGAGACTCTGCAGAGCCGACACGCTGTCGTCTTGTTCCGGGCCTGCGTTATCACCACCGCTTAGAGTGGCAGTGGCAGTGGCGTTGAGACTTGTTTTCAAACTTCTGCTGCTTTTTGCTTTAGCACTGCTGCGTTCTGATTGCGTGCGCATTCCTTCGACGTACCCTTGGTAGATATCGCCGCCGGCTTGGACGTCCACCTGATTGCAGGCGTTATCACCCCCAGCGCCGGGCTCCTCACCAGGCGTGGGATTCTCACCGGGCGCCACGAATGGCGGTAGTGGAAACTCGGGCAAATTCTCCAGGATAACGTGCACGTCCCTACGGAAGAGATACCATCGCATGAGCAACGCCAGGAAGGTCACTACCAACACCCCCAGCAGCAGGGAGAAGTAGGCGTTCTTCGGCAGTATGAGCCGCTCATCGCTGCCGTCCCCACAGTCGTCGACGCCATTCCGCACCACCAATGGCTTGACGCATTTACCATTCTTGCACAGGAAGTACTCATCGTCGATGAAGTAGTTGGTGCACGTGCGTCGTGCGCATTGCACCTCGTCGCTGCCGTCCACGCAGTGCGCAAAGCGATCGCATATCTCGTGCTTTTGATAGCAGCCGGTTGCGTCGACGCATTGGTACTGATAGCTCTTGCACAGTTTGGAGGTGGTGAAGGTGACGCGCATCGCATGCGGATAGAAGTCGCTGCTCATGTAGGAGAACTCGAATGTGGAGCCAGTCAGCTCGACCGAATTGAGCGTGATGTTGTTGGCGCATAGCACGTGCTCGTCTTCTTGGTCGCTGAGAACTCCGAGGCGAAGGTGACGACAGCAGTCTTGCGCGTCCGCACAGCCGGTGCGATCCTCCAGCGGACGTTCGATGTTTGTCACGCGGAATTGCAGGTAGTTGCTGGCGGCGCGCACCTTGTAGACGCAATTGCCGCTCGAGTGCGCTTCCAACGAACGCCGGTCGTAGTTCACCGAGGAGATGGTGCCGCCGGTGGAGGTGCGCGCTGTCTCGTGGCAGTGGGGCACTTCTTGGGCGCAGGTCGCGGTCATGAGGAGGGCAGAATAAAGAAGCGGGAGCATTGTGCGAGTTTATTGTCAATTGTCACTGACTCTGTCATTGTTGTTGTCAATTTGGCGGCGCAGACATTCGAAAATTGGCCTTGAAAGAAAACACTACTTAAGTATACAGGGTGTGTGTGTATAAATTGGCGGATAATAATTACACAGCGCTAATTCTGAAACGAAAAGTTTCATTCGAAAATGTTCTGAGAGTCTTCGTTTGGCCCTGAGAAGCAATCAAAGAAATAGAAGCATTAGAAATTCCGATATTATAAAACTTATATTTTGTAATTGCATTGGAAACTGATTTATTTTAACTCTGAGAAGGTGACAAGTGACATAATAGTATTTTACGCAACAAGTAGCGTTATTGGGCTTTTAACGTGCGAGCGTTTAGGGAGCGAACCGAGCGAGCACGGGAAAAGCCACTATTCACTTTTCTGCGTGTTCCTTAGCTCTAGCAATGGCTCTAGCTTGTGCTAAAGCCCTAGGTATAGTAATAGCAAGTTCCAGGGAATCCCAAGGCATTACTTTTTACAAATATTTTCAAATTTCTAGCAAAATTGCTTGCTACAAGGCTAATATAACCGCGCGCGGACGAAGAAGCCTTGTTGGGATGGTGGACGATTACGATATAAGATTACTAGACTGGGAACCGAACCCATGATCGGTTCCCAGTCTAGTAATTTTCTTTTACATTTTTATTTTAATTTATGAATGATAGTTCACCCCAAAAGAAGTATTTAAACCATAAATGCTCCTAGTAAAAGTATTCTCATTGACGAGATAATTATTTTCTTAAACTTTGAAAATTATCAAATAAAAAATTATTATCTCGCCACTGAGCGGGCTTTTGCCAAGATAATTTTTGGTTCAAATACTTCTTTTGTAGTAAAACGATCGTCCTCCAGAACCCAGAAGGATATACACGTAGATTTGTTATAAACTATCAAAATGTAAAAAAAAAATTACTGTGACGACTTTTACCGTTGGGTTATCCACTTCGTTTGATGTATACTGTTATCCCCTAGGTAGAAGAATAAAATCTTAAACACCCAGTATATTAAAACATAGTTATTTTTTGATGCAAGGGCGAGATGATGTGTTTTTTTTTCCGAGCGCTTGTTGTCAATTTGGCGGCGTAGCGTGGCAGACATGAAAATTAGCGTGTCGAATGTGTATTAATTAAGCGCGCTTGTTAATTAAATTGATGAGATGATTGTTATCGCTTCATACATCTGGCCAAGCCTGTGAAAGCACTTTTGAAAGATTAAAAATGTGTATTTCTTTTCCCTACATAATTTTTTCTCTTCCGCCGAAAAAGCATTTTGAAGACTTTTAAGCTACTCCATGTCAAAAGTGTCACGATGCAGGTAGCCAATATAGTTTCAATAAACGACTTTCACGTGATTCTATGAAATATGCGCACACGGACAAAGGTTGGTGAATTGTGAGCATTGTGAACAGTGAACAATTACATTGGAGCATCGGAACATCCGCAGGCGATAGCTTCATAATATGATTTCATTGCGTCCGCACATGAACCGAATACGAATGGGGCAACAAAGGCCCCAGGGCCCAGGCTAAATGTAGCAAACAGCAAACGGAAGTGACAGAAGCGACGCTGAAATTCCAAATGACTCAATGCGCTTGAATGCTTGATATTCGTGAAATGCGCGCGCGCGGTGCCGCAGTGACTAACGTGGAAAAACTTCTCCACAAATAAATGCGTGATAATAACGCAACATTTTTCTACACCTCTACACCTATGAGCACACACAGCACAAACAGTTGCTGTTGTACATATTTGTTCATTGAAGGTATGCTTTGGTAATGCATTGGTTAAGCAACGATGGTGATAATGTTTCCTCATCAATTCCACTGCGTTTATCGCCGCGCTTCGATGTTGTGGACGTTTATTAACGCATTAAAAATAGCTCGCGTTTCCTCGCGATAAGCTGGCAGCAAGATGTGCTTTTGTATGCTCTATGCTTATCAGGAGATGCAATGTGATTCATTCGGCAATGCAATGCACATTTTCGATTCCTGCCTGTGTTCTGTACAAACACTGAAGCAGTTTTTTTTTCCATCGAATTCGGTGCGCGCTTGCGTTTGCTTGTTTGTTGAAATCTGTGCTGATAACGGCGTTTGTTGTGTTGCAGATTTAAGTACGTTTCTCACGCCAGTCAGTAGCAGCAGCCAGCATGGGAGCTAAGCAGTCGAAGCGCTCGGTGGACATCACGACGACGCCGAAGAAGGGCGAGGCCGAATCGCCCGTGGAGGGCGAGGGCAAGGTGGAGAAGATCGCCGACCTGGATGCGAAGCTGGAGGCCAAGGTCACGACCAACGGCGATGTCAATCATGCGGAAATTGAATATGCTGTGAGTATATGCGTCCAAGCGTCCAATTGAAGTTAATTGTCAATCGGAATTGCTTAATGCAACTCAACACCATCCACACCGCTTCGATTGTGACGCATAATGTCTGTTTTAGGATAAGGAGGAGACCGACAAGGAGGGCGACGAGAAGGAGAAGAGCGACGCGATGAAGGTCATTGGCGACGCGTCCGACAGCGAGGGCAAGGCGCCCGACACGCCGGAAGCCGACCGGGTGACGAACGAAACTTCCGAACTGAACGTGAAGAACATTGAGAAGAGCGCCGAACAGCAGCCGGAGGAGGAGGTGGTGGTGGTGGCGACGATCGAGGAGAAGGCCGCCGACGAGAAGATCGAGGAGACGCCGGAGAAGGAAAAGAAGAAGAAGGAGAAGAAGAAGAAGTGGTCCTTCCGCTCGATCTCGTTCTCGAAAAAGGATAAGTCCAAGCCGAACAAGGACGGCGACAAGAACGGCCACGTCAAGGAGGAGGAGGAGGTAAGCGTCTTCTGGCTGTGCGCGCGCTGAATTTTAAATATTTTCTGGCTGCTTCCGGCTGTGTGCCAACGGAACGTGACGCTTGTTTGAAAATCGTCGCCGGTGTTGATTGCTATAAAGCGCAGCTAACTGACGAGTAAACACAAGTTTACGATGTGCAACAGCACATTGCAGATAATTGTAAACTTAAAACGCATTACTTGCATGGTTGCGATTGAGTACGATTAAGATACACCTCTGTACAGTCCGCGCAACGAAAGAATGACTAGATGAAATTATATCGAAATGTCACTTTGAATGTCGTGATATTTGTCACATATCAATTAATCTTGTAATGTGCCTTCATTCACCATGGCATCTTCACTATCAACCATAGGTAAAAGCAGAGGCTCGGGAAGTCATTTTTATGCGTAATAGCGCCTTTAATGCAATCGGGTTTCACACTGAAAGCACGCCACTGGATAGGGCTGGATAGACAAAAGTGTCATTTGTATCCGCTCGGGTACAGCCGTAACCTGCGCGAATTTAGTCATTCTTTCGTTGCGCGAACTGTATTTAGTTGTGGTCTGTTGTGTGAGGGGGTTTCACGCAGTGGGCGAATTATATCGATCGTTATAAGGGACTCAAACGGCGGTTGCCATGGTAATGTCGGCAAATTTCCCGAATCCCGACAAAACACAAGAAATGAAGACATAATGACACAAAGTCGAAATTAATCCTAATGTTTTGTACTGGAGCACCGTTCCTGCACAGTTTGAAGTATTGAAAGATTGAAAGCATCTTAGGGAGACCGTAGCAGAAACGCTAGAACTATAAAAATGTCACAATAAATCATTTTAAAATAATAGATTTTGAGGCTGAAAACAGTGCAAGCCGTGAAGAGCGCGCCGACAATCCGTTGACGAGTTGGACAGGTAGATTGTAAAAAAATCGCCGTTTGCCCTGCGTGCGGCCGGAGACTCCGTTTCGATAATCCTCTCTGGCGAGACGAAAAACTATACAAATTAGAAAAACTTTACAACAACAGTCGTGATCCAACGGTTGCTGTAAATAGTCGACTTGGCTTGCACTGTTTTCAGCCTGAAAATCTATTATTTTAAAATGATTTATTGTCACATTTATTGTCCTAGCGTTTTCTGCCGCTGTCTCGCTTAGTATCGGGTGTATAGTATGCTGGTTGTAAGTAGCAGTAGCAGATGTTGTTTGAATTGCCTACGTTGCGCTGCAACGGCGAGTGATTCAGCCGCGCCTCGGACGCATTTTTCTGTAGCTGTCTAGCCGCGTGGGAGGAGTATTTCTTGCCACACTTGCCCTAACTCCGTTCAATCGTCTGGTGGAGTTGAGTATGAGTCACGCGACACGGCGACACCAAATCTACTCATGTACTCATCGTGATTGCAAAGAAGTAAAGAAATAAAAGGGTTTCTGTGCTCTAGCAGATGATACGCTTATCATGACTATGTATTTACTTATGTAATTGAAATTAATGTTGGTGCGCACAGCGCACAGGTGTTTGTTGGTTTGTGCTAGGTTTGCAAGACTGCAAAATACAGGTTTTTCGCAGTTTTGTCACATTTAATAGTTCTGCACTCGCGTATACCGAGGGCGGCACCAGGCTGGGCTGAATGTATGCCGCGTGCATGTGTGTCTGTCGCGTGTGTGGGCACACCACACCCGTTGGTCATCCGCCCCGACCTACCGCAATTATCTTGTAGTTGCTCGCGAGTTCGCAGCTAGCAGTTCGCATCTGCGTTACAACGTTAGGACGCACCGCACGTTTATAAATAGCTCCGCAACATCTCAGCATCTCAGAATCTTGGTATCGTAGCACTAGCACTAGTATCTGCTATCACCACAGCGCAGCACAAGCGAGGTCTGATTGCATTCGTCGCAGGACGATTTTTCGGCACGTGGGAAGCGCTTTGCATGTGCGGCAGGCGAAAAAAATGTATTGATTTAATAGGCGCACGCCGAACGGGGCGATATTAAGTGCGCACCACCTTTAACATGCATTAATAAATCTTTTTTCGCGACGCGCGCGGCGCCTTTGCGTAGGTTTTCAGCAGGTTTTGCGCCTTGTGCTGAATGCCCGACGTATTTGCATTTTGTATGTGCGTATGCCGAACCTCTCTAAGGTTTATTGAACCGGCATGGTTTACGCTCCGCACTCGACGCTCGACGCTCTAATCACACATTGCGCTGCCCAAAGTGCAACGACTGCCCCGTGCGTGTGTGTTTCGCGTAAGGGCCGCAGCGACATTTTACGATTTTCTTCCTTCAACATCATCGGCATAAAACCGCACAACAAGTTGCAAACTTTGCAAGTCGTTAAAAAACCATTTGTTACCGCATGTTTTCGTGGTCACAAACAGTCACACACATTTTCATCTTATTGCTTTACTCCGTGACTCATGTGTCATGCCGAGTTGTACCGAGTTGCGAAAATATGTGCGTTTTTGGGACTTTATCCAATATAAACATTGCGCGCTTCTACAGAATGCACCGGCGCGGCGCGGCGCGTATCGTTGATAATGGTAATTAAATGCATAATTTTATTTTTAGAACGGAAACGTTACCCACACATACGCACCCCGCTGAAATTGATTGCGATCATTAATCGGATGAAGTCGTTTGCGCGCGGAATGCATTCTTGAACCTGTCGGACGAGTTGTTACTGATATTCTTTTTCTGGCTGCAAGTTTGCAATGTGCATCAACATATCAACAGGGAAGTTGCAAAGTTCATGTAGATTTTCCATGGCTGATGTTTTTATTAGGTGGATTTATTTTTGCGCACATTTCGAGAGTTTCTTGCCAATTAGTTTGCGCAGTTGATCGACCTTGATGAAAACATGGTTTTTCAGCGTCTTCAGCTATTTTTGATAAATTCACAACGTCCACCAGGCGTTTCAAATTGCTCATGATAGTCATGATACTCGTGATATTTTGCAGCATCGAAATTTCAAGTGTCTTAATCGAATCCCAACACCTGTTGGAGTTTTATAAATAGTAATATTCTTCAGTATTCTACGTCTTTGCAAAATCCTTGAAGCTCTGCGCTCAATAACAAATTTCAGTTTCTCACGTTATGTATGCCTGCCTGATACATGACACTGTTGCACAATTTGATTTTGTTTAAATATTATCTTTCGCGTTTGCCACGTGTATAATTTGGTTTTGGTAGTGAATAAGTAGCTAAAAATATGCGCAAGGAAAACATCCTAAAGGCCATGTTTTTTTACGAAAATAACGCGCATTTCATGCGTTTCCGGCGCGCCAAACCGCCCCCGCTTAGATTATTGAATTGTGGTGCATTAATATTTAGACTAAATGTGTATTTGCGATGTAAATTCAGCAAAGAACGATTGCGCGTTTCTTGTTGTGTTGTATTTGCAGTATTTATTTGCATGAATGAGCTCTGGTATCCCGAGGTGTCCGTGGTGTGGTGATGGAATTCGCAAGAGCCGCGCAGTACGCGAAACTCGTAGGGTGTAAAAGCGCGCGGTGTGCGCGACCGCTGCCAACTCAAGAATCGCGACTATAAATACGCCAGGAATCTCGGTGCGGCTCCCAGTCGCTCTGCGAAGACGTCGGTTTGCAGTTGAGAATCGAGTCGAGCCTCTGCACTCAGTGGCGCCCCTTGTTAAGTTGATCAAGCCCGTGTGCGTAGGCCGTGTGTTGATTCGTTTCGATTAGTCCGTGCGCACTTTGGCCGGCTCGCTCGCTCGTCGCTCGTAATGGAAAGCCAGGTAACTCAAACGACCGAATGGCTCGGTGTCACTTCATCCATCATCATTTTTCTGTGTTGCTCTGTGTTGATCGCGAGCGGCGTTAAATTTCTCGTGTGTTACTTTGTCGGAAAGCGGCCGCAACAGAGGGTAGTTGACTTGTTGATTGATTTGTTTTTTTTTTATCCACCCCCCACGCGTTTTAATTCGTGCCAACTCGGACCTTAACTAACTAACTTTAATTGAATGCCTGCATTCATGGTTGCTTTGGTGTGTGGCTGTTTTTGGTTGCATGGGACGAAGTTCGTTTAAATGCGAATGTTTGATTGTCGCTTTCAGAATGCTACTTCGCCGACGGCTGAAAGTCCAAAGGCGGAAGAGAAGCCCGTCGATGTGAAGGAGGAGGTGAAGACTGAGGAGAAGCCCGCTGAAGAGTCTGCACCGGCTGTGACGAATGGTGATGCTGCGCCTGCACCTGAGGAGGCGAAGCCCGCCGAAGTGCCAGCTCCAGTTGCTGCCGAAGAACCCAAGCCCGCAGCGCCCAAAGAGGAACCGCAAGCGACGCCTGTGGTTGAGGAAACACCCAAAGTAGCGGACAGCGAGGTGCCTGCCGAGGTACCAGAACCCGTTAAGGCTGTGGTCGAGGAAGCGACCAAAGAGGTGCGTAGTGAGGATGTCCCTCCGCCTTTGCCGTCCTCGAACCCTCCATCCCCTGTCACCGTATTCGCCGAGTCCACGAAAGCCGACGCCGTCCCTGTTCCCGAAGCGGTTGAAATTGCGCCGGTGCCAATGCCAGAGCCAGTTAAAGAACCAGAAGCACCGAAAGTACCAGAGCCATTCGTAGAGGCGGTCAAAGAGCCAGAAGCAGTTCCTGAAACAGTTCCTGAACCCCCTAAACCAGAAGAAACTCCCGCTCCAATTCCCGCTGCTGAACCAGAGCCAGTGAAGGAACCGGAAGCGCCAAAGGAACCCGAGCAACCGGCACCGCCCGCACCCACCGAAGTTCCTGCTGCTGCCGCGCCTCCAGCGCCTGAGGTCGAAAAGTCCGAGACGAAAGAACCCCTTCCCGAACCACCAGCGGAAGAGCCCACGTCATTGCCCGACCCCATCTCCGAGCCAGTCGCAAACGCCGACTCCATTCCCGACATTTCCACCGAATCGCTTCCCTCGCTGCCCGAGCCGGTATCTGAAACGCTTCCAGAGACCATGTCGCTGCCGCCGCTTGAATCCGTGCCAGTGCCGCTCGCGGAAGCCCTCCCCGAACCGCCGTCCGAGCTTCCGCAAGACTCTCCACCCAAATCGCCGGAAAAAGAGACCGCCGCTGGCGATGCGGTCATTACCAACGGCAAGCATACGAACGGACATATTTCGCCCGTCGAGGAGTACGTCAACGGCGGCGAACCTCTGAAACAGGTGAATAGATTTCCCCTCCGCCGCGGATGAAAGCATAATGCTGCGAATGCTCTGCCTCTAACAGAGAATGGCGTTGCTATTTGTTTACTCGTTTTTAATATGATTTCATTTGATTACACGTTTGGTTGATTCTCGAATCGACATGTGCTAACACGTTTTAAGAACAATTTCGTTCGTTTGTTGTTTGTTTGTTTCAGAATCTTGATTGCTAACATGTACAATGAATTCCCTTACTAACTCGAAACTTGTTTGTTACTAATTTGTGAATGCACACCCGATTGACTTGCATCGAATTGCCCTACCACTTTAACACATTAATTCGATTAGAGTACGCACTCAAGGATAACAATTGTCAATTGCAGGTCAAGAAACCAGCCGATGTGATCTCGGAGGAGCAGCAACAGACTGAGGAGAGGATAGAGGGGGCTGAAATTAAGAAAGCGGATGCTCCAGCGGTACGTTACAAACCTCTTCATTTTTTGTCTGACAAATGTCTTTCAATGGCGGCCATTTTGTGCTTTCCAGGAGTCAAA
Source organism: Geostiba sp. GC000077 (assembly GCA_030264215.1). NCBI lineage: Eukaryota > Metazoa > Arthropoda > Insecta > Coleoptera > Staphylinidae > Geostiba > Geostiba sp. GC000077. The sequence goes on along the minus strand of JARJDQ010013545.1, from coordinate 3,090 downwards.
ACCAGTGGCGGCCGAGGAATAAGTCGGGCGATCGGGCGATTACTACGAAGATCAATTAAAACGTTTTTATAACCGCTTATGCAAATAAGTTAGCGATTAATGCGGCAGAAGAATCAACATTCAAATCGAATACACAAACTGCGGTCGTCGTAAACGTGCAAGAAAAGACAACAAAACAGTGGCAGTGCAAACTAGCTTCAAGATGCAAGATGCAACCCGCCTGCGCCTTGAAGTCCGACCAAAATCAACGCGAAGCGACCAATCAGCATGCGCACAAAACAATCGACTGCGATCCAACAGCAAACAAACTCGGTAGTTTTAAACTAGGATTTTACAAGCAACAAGCAAGAATACTCGTCTTTTAAATCTAAAATAAGCATTTTATATGCATTATACTGTATGTCTTTTAATAATACTAATTATTAATATTACTAATTAAAACTATACACATTAGCAATGAGATCATCGTAATATACAAGCAGCGACCTCTGGAATTGCGAACAGATGACTCCAAACGTTTTGATACAAAACCGAAAAATACCATCCATGGTGTGTATGTGTTTTGTCGCTCGCTCGTCCGCTGCGTTCACCTATTTCGAACGGCGGCCGCGCGTTTTGGAAACATTTTCGAACTTTTGTAAGATGATGCAGAATGCAACTGTACTAGTACTACATCCAGTTTTGATGAAACGAAAATTTTGTAAAAAGATGTAATATTACCGATATTAATGATAACGAGATGTGCGTATTGTTCGATTCCGCTGTGCGAGCGGATCGCACGCGCTTTAATTCTTTCTTTCGATTGCGTCTTATGGTTTGCGCCTTCCTCCAGTCCGCACAAGTGTAACCCAATATGATCATCTTAATTATACACGAACGCTTTTTTTCACGTCGATCGTCTTTTATTTCGAATTTTATATATTTTTGTATTAAGTTTAGAATTGTCACGTCATCGTGATGCGAGTGAACAAATTGAACAATGAAATCTGAGACAAGAAATAAATGATACAAAGAAGCACATTTCCTATATTGTCACGCCACGAAGCATCTAATAAATATATAAATAGTAGATTAGTTCTTACATATCTATCTATCTGTAGTTTGTATATCTAAAAACAAAAGTGTATTATAAAAGTTATAATCGTTTCTTGAACACACTTGAAAAGTGCATTTTATTGGTTGTACTTTTAAAATACGTTTTACATAATATAATAAAAAGTATATGAAGAGAACAGATGCAAGATGGATAGAGTTGGGACACGAGTTGGATGTGAGATTGTACGGATTTTGTCAGTAATTTAATTTGTTTTTTTTTGGTCATAATTCACACTGAGGCGGATTGATAGGCTTTTATTTGAAACGAGAGTGAAGGAGTAGCGAGGAAGAGAAAATTGTATACGTTCGTTCGTTTCTTTGAATGTAATTTTAAATTTTAGCTCATAAATTTCTAAATTATAAACGTGCAGCATGAATCCTTCCGACGATGTGCGAATGACGTCGTTGGAACCATTCCAAAGCCTTTTAATCTAAACAAAAACGAACAAAAACAAACTAATATTGATAATGTATAGTTGGCAAATTCTATATTAAACACGTTCTCTGGATGTACATTATAATTGAAACAAGAACAACGAATGTTAGAAGATGGTATTAGAACGGCTATAGGGAGTGTATTACGAAGCGGCGGTCAGTTTTTGAAACATGTTAGTCTAGTTGTATGTAAGAAAAGAATGAAGTACGGTGATAACAACAGTGGAAAACACCTATATCGATGGAATTTAGTTTTGATTTTAATTACAGCGACTATGAATTATCTCGAAACTACGTTCCGCTGCTCTAACAACTGCTACACACACACAGCTCTTTGATATTTCGCAATTGAACCGAATGTAACATGCGTAATTGAGAAATGGCAAAAGCAAGGAAGATGAAGTATATTCGTATGATTGCACTCGCCAAATCACTTAGAGTAACGACTTATCAAAAAGGCTGTGTATAGAACGATTTAAATACTACTATGTACGTGTGAATGTGTTTATATAAATATACATGATATATAAATAAGTTCGGTGGTCTTCTCTTGTTATCAGCACTCATTATTTCCAATTATAGATTGGATATTTTTTGAACGCGTGCTCCTTTTTTCAGTCTCCTTGCGGCTTCTGATTGGCATGAAGACGCTTTTTCAGATGCACCCCGTCCCAACCCATTCAGGGCAGGGCACCGGAAGTGCATAAAATCCAATTTAAAATTTCGGCGATTTATTTCGATTTTTTAACTGTATTCAACGGGAAATCGTTTATATTTTCTGAACGCTCCCTCATTTTTTAAGTTTCTTTTGATAGCTAAGCGGATTCTGATAGCTAAGAATGCGCTCTTTACGATGCATCCGGTTCCAAGGCCCTGAGGGTCCGGGAACTATCTTAAAATCAATTTTGAAATGTTTGCATCTTAATTAGATATCTGCATGACCAGCGGCGGAAAATCCGTGATATTTTCTGAACACGTGCTCCATTTTAAAGGTTCATGCCAGATTCTGATAGCTGAGAAGACGCCCTTTAAAATATATCTTGTTCCAGATCCAGGCCCTCAGAGCCCTGGTAGTGTCTTAAAATCCATTTTGAAATGTTATTGTATTCTTTAAATATTTTCACGACATGCAGCGGATAATCCTTGATATGTTCTAAACGCGTTCTCATTATAAAAGTTTCTTAACGGATTCTGATAGCTAAGAAGATGCTCTTTAAGATGCATCCACTCCCAACCCCCTCAAGTCCCGGGAAAGCTTTTAAAATCTTTTTTGAAATTTTAGGAAATTATTTATATATTTTAACGATTTTTGCAGAAAAATCGTTGATACTTTCTGAACGCGTGCCGTATTTCAAAGTACCTTTGTGTATTCTGATAGGCAAGAAGACGCTCTTTATAATGCACCCCGTCCCAACACCGTCAGAGCCCCGGAAGTGCTTTAAAATCAAATTTGAACATTGTCCGATATATTTCCATATTTTGCTTTATATTTCCCGAATGCGAGGTCTTTCTTTAGGTATCTTTGCGGTTTCAGATAGCCAAGAAGACGCGCTTTAAAAT
>JARJDQ010013519.1:0-15838 GCA_030264215.1 Geostiba sp. GC000077 | reverse complement strand
GACATTTTTTTCATATTTTCATGAATATCTTGAAAACTATCAAGAGAATTGAAAAATCTATCTACGGAAATATGTTTTTGTTTAAAATTGGCATTTGAATTTGATATCAAAAGTATTACCATTCCATTTAAAAAATGTTATTTTTGGCGGTATCTTTTTTATGCAACACCCTGTGCACCTGAAATTATGCTAGGGTTGTGGAGATTTCAAGCATGCATAACTTTTATCAAAATATTTTTTGGTATTATTAGTTTTTCTAACTAAAATCGAAGAATCCCGTACGTCAGGGACACCCTGTATATCTACAAACATTTCTCTTTGCACCAAATTACGTTTCAAATACTTCCGGAAATACAATGATTTTTAATAATTTTTATTCCAAAGAGTGATATATTTTAACGATACGCTTAACATTGCGGCGATATTTTGAGGAAATTATGAGACTCAAAAGCGATAGATCCTTCAAATTTATAAAATCTAATTTCAACAAATACGCCGCGTTAGTGTGCGCAGAGCGCAGGAGTATTAAGTTAATAAAACTTGTTTAAACTTTTAAATTAACCGTCTGACTGGGCCCGTGTTATCTACCGCTGTCTCTGACCGCGTACGAAACACCAGCAAGCAGTCAGTTCTTGTGGGCTTTGTTTACTTGCGTGTATCGAATGATTGTTTTGCAAAACAGAGCATGGCATGCATACTCGATGGAAGCGCTTCGCTGAGCGAAGTTGCCTACACATCACTTGAAAATAACACTCAACCAAGAACCAACAACCCAACAATTCAACACCAAGCAAGAATACACTTCCGTTTAGCTAAAGCTTACAGCAAAATATTATTACTTACTTGCAGTTTGTTTGGTTGGGAATTTTTGTAATTTAGGGGCTCGAACAACAATCTCGAACAACAATCGTACCTTTGTTGTTTGAAACTGGAGGATTAGCGAGCCTTGCATAACAATAGAATGCGAGCGAGCGTACTGGGCATTCTATTGTTATGCTGGTCATAAATCTTCAATAATCCTCCAACTTCACAAATTTCCAGCAAGCATAATCGGCCACTTACTTGATAAGAACCTGAACCTTATTAGCAGTTATAATAATAATTAATAAAGTAATGCTCAACAAGATTACAATCAGAGCTGCGTATGCAAATTAGTTATCTTTTGATGCAAGGGCGTGATGATGATTTTTTTCCGAGCGGTTTAACACACGACGGAGTGTGTTAGAATTAGCGAGGCCTTGCATCAAATACATTTTTTTCTACAAATGCACCCAATCATTGCGTGAACATAAAGTTGATCAAATCCTAGTTTGCTTTGGAAAACAAAAAATTGCATGTCAATCAAATGGGGCCCCGTTTTTTCACGCGTGAAAAAGTAGGATTTGCATTTATTCTTCACGCACTATTTAAAAACGAAGGAATTCACGAACGATTATGCGCAATTGCTCTTTTTAATGCATTTGTAGAAAATCAATTTTTTTGCCAACAAATGTTTTTTCATAGTAAACTGCGGGCAAAGGTTCCGCAAATTCGATACAGATGTGTGCAATTAATGTGTAATAACTAAAAAGCATTAAAAATTAAAACATTAACTGCATCATCGAATTATATTTATTCAAACAATTTTTACGATGAAATACAACTTATTCAACATGTGTTTGTGAAAATGCATTCAAAGAATGTGAATTATGAATTTAATAGAAATTTGCTTCAATAGCTTCATCAGTAACTGCGACTTCGTGACTGAGTGAAGAGTCATACCCAGCGTTGTCCAGTTACTCTAAGGAATCCCCATCGTCCAGCTTTTTGGTGATGTCAAAGGAGATTTCAGAAACTTCATCCTCCAATTTATTGGTCTCATCATCACATTCGGAAATGTGAACATTCCTCGACCAATTTTGGAGCTCGGTCCCGCTTTTCATTTCACCCAATCTTTTTGCGGCCTCGCGGCGGAATCGGATTCTCTCCCGTCTTCCGGCAGTGTGCGTGTTTCTGAACCGCTGAGGAGTCTCAGTGATCGCCGACGATGACGAAGATGTCGACGGCCCGGCATCGTCGTCAAATCCTTCGTCGCTCCCACAAGTGAGCAGATGATGGAAAGAAGCTCTTGGCATCTTGCGACCAAGGAGTTCAAATGTCTTTTCATCAAGAGCTTTTAACGGAGTAGTTGGACGACGACGCTGCATCCAAACCGGATCCATTCGCTTGGGTGCCCCAGGGCACTTATTGTAAATGGTCAGGTGCCGTTTCTGAATTGGAGTGATATCAATCGTCTCAAGCTCCGCCTTCGGAGATGTCTCCTTGCACTTCTTATTTTCCATTTCGAATTCCCAAATTTTCTGAGCCGGAAAGTGTGAGAAATTAGAAATTAAATATGTCGGAGAGCGAAATGCGACCGAACGCTGCAATTTTTGTGAAAGCAATGAATGTTTTTTATGCGTCAGTTACCAAGTCAATGAGGTATTGCTTTGTTCTCAATGCTTGCTTTGATTTTTCTACATATCAATCGTGCATAAATATGTAGGAAAACAATTAGTTGATTCAACTGTTTTTTTTGCGAAATTGCACGTAATGCACATGCAGCACATGTAAATTTGATTGAAATTTACAAGATTTCAATGTCTTAAGGAAGAGCGACACGGTGCGCGTGACCGCTAATGATTCACACTCTGATTCTTCCGTTTATACTTTAATTAATCCTTGATTTTGAGCATCACGTGAGCGTGCGCTCGTCGTTTACATTTCTTCCCTGGCCGTTCAGCTCCTGTCCGGCACGCCTGGCAAATTTGGGCCGATGTAATTTATTTAATTTAATTAACACGAAATTAATAAGAAATTTAAAATGCAAATGGAAATTAAACGCAAGCAGCAGGTATTATATACACGCTCAATGGTTTATTCATACAGCAATAACGTGAGCACGCCGGTCTTTGCAATTTTGAAACCAATTCGTTTTGGCGATTAATTAGAAGATAATTGAACATTTGTGGTGCGTAGTGTGCGGCGCTAATTAGTGAACGCGTGCGCGCAACAAAATATCTGAATTTGTTGAGCGTCTGTAGGCGTGTTTGCATCTGAATTTGCTGGAAATTTAGTACTGGTAGGCATTGCCGTCGCTGTCCTGCCGCGAGTAACCGGCGTTGGTCTGCGGCGAGTGGTGCGAGGAGTGCATCAGCTTGACGCAGTTGCGATTGCGTCGTTCCTTCAGCCCGGTGACGTACAGCTCGTGGAAGGCGTTGTAGCGGCCGTACTGGTCCACCGGATACTTCCACTTCGCCATGGTGCTTAGATGGCCGGCGGAGTTGTACGGCCCGTAGCGGCTGTGCGCCGCCTCCATCTGCTCCATCTCCTTGTTGGCGGTCCCAATCGGATCGAAGGGCTTCGGCACGTCGAGGATGTTGCGCAGACGGCGGCGGTCATCCTCGCCGAAGGTGACGCGCTGCAGGATAACGTCGATCTGGTCGGCGAAGTAGCCAGTGCTCTGGTTGTAGTCCGCCTCGAGGGTGATGTCCAGCGCGTCGATGGGGCTCAGCCCCCTGCGGGCAGTAACGCACTGCTGTTAAATGCGGCCATTAACGTCTGCCGCCAACAAGCCCGAAAACTATAACATTTCATTAGCACGCGCTGGCAGCGGCAATTAAAGCATGCGCACGAATCAACATTAATATTTCATTAAACTTTATCTACCGGCACCGGCATCGTGCGCTGTCGATCGCGCCTAATTATATTTTACAACACGGCGCAATTAAGCGCTCTAATATCGTTAGAATATCGTTGGTATCCAGTGAATTCATCGCCATCAGTTCATCGTTATTGCAATTCATCGCCAAAACAATTCATCATCGCACACACATTGTGGCGGTGAATAATTATCATGGCGATGAATTCACCTACAATCCGTTGGAGGCTTACACCAGCGGCTTGAAGTGCACGTAGCGGCGCGCGCTAGCAAGCGTGTGGTGCGCATGCAGGCGCTTGTAGGGCTCCAGGCCGTCCGACCAGTACTTGGAGCCGCTGGGATTGCGCGGCCCCGGCAGCGGGTGCACGAAGTGCCCCTCCCCGTCCAGCACCGGCGTCGGTCCATAATTCCGCAGGCCTGCAGGCATCTTCGAACACTGTTAAACACGGCAAAAAGAAAATGGCGAATTTACGAATGCGTAGCACGCGCGTGCTGCTCGATACATTTACGAAATACGAAATAGGTGAACGAAACGAAATGACATTCTCAGTCGAAACGCGAAACAATTTCGGCGCGGTGCCCATAGCCATAGCAACCACCCTCGTGAACGTTAGATCGATTCGTGACGCCTGCAAGTATCGGACGGTTTGCTCGCATCGGCGGGCAAATCCACAAATTTCTGTTTCGGGCAGCATCGCCATGGCTTCAAATTCCTACGACGAGGAATTCAATCGGCACCTGCTTCTGGCACGCACACTCATCGGCCAACTGCCACGCAAACACGGTGAGTTGGGAAGCGGAAGCGGGTGATAGGGAGACAGATTCATGCATTTCTTGCAAAACGACAAAGATCAAGTTTACATTTGCGATTTATTCATATTTTAAATGTATAAAAGTCACTCTAACGCATTTATAACAACTCAGATATAAACGTAACGCGAGCACGCTGTATCAATGAAACAAATCAAATATATGTTAGAAAACTTGAACGTGAACGTGAATGACATGATCAATCCGTTGGCGAATGTCTAGAATGTTTCTAGACACGCAAGGACCGCAATGTTTTAACGCCCCGCATTTTGCTGCAGATAGGGAGATCGCCACCAAATGGGTCGGGAAGCTGTGCGACATGAAATCGCGCGACAACACCGTCAAGCGTAACCGCAATCAGTTCTTCAAGTACATGCTCACCGTCCTCCATCGCGGTATCCACGACTTCCCGGCGCACTTCGGCTATCCACAGTATTCCAGCAAGGTGACGTATCGCTCCGCATAACCCATACTCGACTAATCTAACTGAAACAAAGATGTTACGCATAAAAACACAATGAAACACAATTTCCAGCGTTAACAGCTGGAAATAGCTAAACAAAACCAAAAATAGTTTGAACATTTGTAACACTTATGAATCATCGTTTTTTACTTAGTATGGATGCCTGGGTGAAAAAGAAGCAGGAAAGGACTACATGAGCCGATGGTCGGCAGACAAGCGGACGTATGTGGCGGTGAAGCCGCTACCAGGTCGCGGCGCGCTCGTCTACATGGCGGTATCCAAAATGCCCGAGCTGGGATGGGAGCTGCACAACTAATTCCCCACATCTACCCTGTCTAGTTACCTTAAATTATTAGTATGTACAGTGCTGGGGGAGCGACGGCCTAGCGACGCTTGCGGCCCTTGTTGCCGTGCCCTTTGTGCACGCCGTGGCCGCTCTTCGGCTTCTTGGCGTTCTTCGGATTCGACTTCTTCTTGCCGCTGCGGCCAGCCCTCGGTCGTTCGGTGCGCTTCTCATCCGAGCGCCTGCAAGACAGGAATGGGACCAAAATTATACATTGTCGGCGTTATTCTTGTGTGGATCAATCTTATCGAAATAATGGCAATATTATAGAACATAGATGTACTCACGTTGATTCTTCTTGGTGTATTTGTCGTGCGACTGCCTTCTGGAAGTCGATCTTCGGCCGCTTGTTGAGCACCGAATCAACGAGCGCCAGGTTCACTTCTTTTTCAGCATCGCCGGATATCGGCGGCAGTTTTCTTTTTCGATTGCCGCCGGGAATCATCGTATGCACGTTCGTGGCTTCCTTCTCCTTGGGAAGCTTGCTTTGGAACTTGCCTGCGCTTGCTGTAGACGATTTTGCGACAGTGACAGCAGTTTGCAGCTGGAAACGATTCAAAGAAAGCATTAATCATGATACGATTTTCAGTGTTCACGTTTTGCGGCAACTTACTTCCTTTGCATTTTGCACGTCGGGATTTAGCAGGCCAGTCCGCGGTACTTTGATATTCCTGGCCTTGGCAATGTTCCTCAGGCGCTGCAGCTCATTCTTAGCGACCTTCTCCGACTTGGCGTTGGCTTTCTTGGCGAACTGATCCTCAAATGGATCAGCGTTCTGTGGCACCTCCAGCACCCAATCCTTGTCCTTCTCGGCTGCCGCCCGTTTGTACCCATAGTTGGGTATCCACTTCTGCAGCTGCTCATCCCAGGTGAGCTTGCTCTTCTTGGTCTTTTTGATGCCCTTGTCTAGCGCAAACTGCTGCCACTTGGTGAGCGGTTTGGGCTTCGGCACGTGCTGGCCGCGCGGTAGTCTGAACCGCGGCGCTGGCAGCTTGGCAACGATCGCCTCCTCCACGTGATCGGTCGGCAACTCCCAGATCTTGTTCATCAGCAGCTGCACGTTATCGCGTGCTAGTTCTCGGAGATAATCGTTGTGCTCTTTTCTGAAACACGCGAATATTACATGTAATGAGTGGTAGAACCGATTTATAGTGTTTTATTGCACGTTTTTTGCAATGTGGTAGCACGCGGTGCATGCGGTGTACTTACCTCAATAATTTGATGTCCAGGTCGTTTGGATCGACGGCCATCAACCGCCCCACGTCGTACTCCAGCTCGAGATGTTTGCTGACGGCGATGGGCTTGAACCCCGCCGCCTCCGCGGCGGAATTGTTTAATATCGCTTCGATCATCTCCATCTTGAACGTGGTGGAGTCTTCGCCGTTCTGCCTAACCTTAACAGTGTGTGTTTACTACACACGTGCGGGCGTAGGTAACTAGAGCACTGCCAACTTCCGCCGCGCGACGGTGGCGCCCTCAATCTACACCACATATTTCAAACATTCAGAGGCAAAACGCAACAAAAACCTAACAATATTTCATAATTCAAGTTTGTAATTACACTTTAAACCTACTGCAGTCATAAGAATTCAAAAAAGTGCTTGACATTATAAAAAAAGAACGTTAAAAATCAATCAATGTTCAGTCGAAATTACACTAGATAGCAACACCAAAAGCACCAGACTTGATTAACGCGGACTGCCGACCAGTGTTGCCAGATGGACGATAATTATCGTATTTGTACGATTATTGAACGACTAGTACGGTGTACGAAAGAGTGTTGGATAATTTATATTTTCGCATGTTCAGTTTCTGTCGTTTCATTTCTTCATCAGTCAATCAGTGTTCAAGTCTCAGTTTCTTAGACGTTCAATCATGCAGTGATCTGTGTTTCAGTATTCACGTGTTCGTATTCAGTCGTCAGTCCCTGACTGAGTTTGTATGATTTTGTACGATTATTTAACAAGGTACCAGTGTTCGATTTTGTACGAAAATTGTTACCGCTTTGTAAATAGTTCCCACGCGAAAGCCTGGCAACGCTGCTGCCGACTGCCCGAGAAGACCCGAGCACGACCGCAGTGCCTCAGAACCTCATTCTGTCGTTTGCACTTCTTCATTTCTCCGTAAGTATCCGTAGCCGTTACAACCGAAATTCATAGCCCGCTTCTTGCACGTCCGCCTAAAAACTCATTTTCATTCATTCCGCCTCGCGTATCAGAGATCAGACCCATTCCGCAAAAAAACAAAGATGCCGAAAACTAGACCAGGCAGAGATTCCACTAGCGATTCCGATTCCGGCCCGGACGATGTAAGTTCTGCGATTGCAGCTTGCTGCACGCACAGTCGGCATAAAACATAACCTACAAATTCAAATCACACCTTGTTCCTCAGCGCAATGTAGCCAAGAAGCCCAAGCCATCGGTCCCATCCAAGTCCAGCGGAAGGACCACATCCAAGACCGCTGAGGCGGGTGAGGATTCCTGGGGTCTCGGCAACAACCGCTTCGTCAAGTTGTCTGATTTCAAGGGCAAATGGTACATCAACATCAGGGAGTACTATGATGCCGGCGGCGACATGAAGCCCACTAAGAAGGGCATCATGCTCACCATGGAGCAGTGGCAGACCTTCAAGAACGCCCTGCCTGATATCGACGAAGCTATCCAGCGTCACGTTTAAGCGCTTGCGCTCGCAAATCGCTCATTCTTGTTCATTTTTTCATGTTTGCTGGCTTACTTTCCAAAAGTAAGCAGACTGTTAGATACTGTAAGTTTTGATAAATATGTTTATATGTAAGCTGTTTTTATGAATGATACGTATGTTAATAAACTGAGATTCGATTAAGCATTACACGACGAGTTTGAACATTTTGGATTTGCCGGGTAACGCCTAGAAGCGACCGAAAACAGCACGCATGCGCGTTGATAGCAAAGATGATTTGCAATAGCGTTTAATAGTAACAATGGAAGAATTATCCAATCAAATAAAAATTACGAATTCTGTTATTGCTCATCGAATTAACCCATTACGAGGACCATTTTTCTCATGCAGGTACTTGGAAGACTCGTTCCGTCCGTGCGTGGTGCAAACAAACATAACCTTAAAAAATGCTCTGTGTGCCCATACTCTCATTCTTTTGCAACAGCTAAATTGGTGGTGTAGATCGGCTTCTGCAAGAGTACAGCATTTAGTAAAACGAGCGCGACCCTGGAACTGAATCAGTGCACATTGGAGTACAAAGCATGAACTTGGAAAGCCCCTAAGATTGTCGCATCTCAACGCCCTCTGTTGATTGAAAAGGAATAAAAACAGACATCAAGAGCGCATGCGCAAAGGAAAGAAACGCAGCAGCACTCACACCCATAGCAAACACATATTTCGATTAATGCTTGCGAAAAGAAGCAAGTTCAACATCTGAATGCAAGTTTAGCCATGATAGACCACATAAACTTCAAGCCTACGTCATTATTTCAAATACCTGTTCCAACAATGAATAATATTAATTGTATATGTAGTTTTTTATCAAGCCTACATTTTTGTTGAAAAACACACCTGCAAATTGACAAATCAGGGTTCCACATCTTATTTATTACATATTAGAATAGAAATCCTCAAACACCAAGATACATAAACAGGCCTTGTCCACATGATTGGAGCTTCAGGAAAATTATGTGCAATGCAAATTTTAACAAATTTCCTCATGCATGAAAGTCACTTCAATATAAAATGTTTCATTTACAATTTGCATACTGTTGAAGTTTATATTATAAGAACGACATGATTGTCATTTGAAGGCATGCATTATTAAAATAATTATGTGTATAAATTAATTGTTAAGGCTAAATTATCAATTGATTGACTCTGATTCTCACGCCTCAAAATGACTCAGATTGAATTTGCACAAAATCATATGGTTTGTGATATATTTTCGGCATCTTTAGGAGCAGGAACAAAAAGGGGTGAACATTGGAGTATGTATGTCTAGTTACCATAAAAATGTAGGTTTTGCTTCTGGACCACAGTTCTCCCCTTGTATTTTGCATCATACTGGCATATTTTCTTACCTAAAACCACGAAATGTATTTTAGTGATCAGCCACATGAGTAAAGTAAAGTAAATGAATTATACGATAAGCATATAGATAAGATTCCTCACCTTTTTTCCGAATAAATTGGCAAATCGAGTATCACACCCGTTTTCCAAGGTTCCATGGTCCATCGACCATTCGTCCATGTTGTTGACAGCGGGCGGCCATTTTGATTCACATGTCAAAAATCCACAATCCAGTTCCGGAAGTTCCGGTTTCTCCCATGCACCTGTTCTTAATTTAAATTTAAACATAAACGAATTTATTTTACAGTACCAATCGTCGTTTAAACTATTACTCTAGATTTTGATATGTACTGGAAAATAAGAAGTTGAGCAGTTTTTAAAGAATTTATATTTTTCAATTAATTTTATCTTGATATAGAGGGCGCTAGTGTAGTTTTTGTTTTGTTTCTCTAGTTCTAGTTTCACCGTGCACTTGCACCATAGCTGTTTCACGTCTTCAGTCGCTTCAGTCTCTTTGAGTCTGTTCACTGTAGCAGTAGTGTGCCGTTTTATTTGCGATTTGCTTTGCCACAGTTATCACTGAGATTGTGTGGTTGTTCCACAGTTATTCAACTACAAAATGGAACCAGCTCCATGCAATGGTATGTTACTTAATAATTTGATGATTTTGTATTTGTAATCCATGATTTTATATTTCGTTTATTTATTCTTGTGAATGGATACATATTTGGTCTTTGAGTTTATCATGTTTCGGCCTGTGGCCATCGTCTGAAACTATGTATACTATGTACTTAAATTAACAATTTCTGTGCAATATATCAATGACAATTGTAAATTATGTTTGCAGAGTGTCGGCCAGTAAAAAGCTGTGAAGAACTGTATTCCACCCTTGAAGATCAACCTAGTTGGTATGAGCAGACAGTTGCCCTCCTGTCCCGGTCAGACTCAGTCATGCTGAACATGGAATCTAGTTGCCATATTTATAATAATGCTGGCAGCCCATATCCAAAAAGAGTCAGTGCAAGCACTGTTCCAAGAACCATTGCATGCCATGACATGAAAAATGGATATCTTGAGGACAAGTACACTGATGAGGTAGCTATTGGCAATGGGTACACTTTCATGCAATGGCAGACTCTTGATATGTTCATTTACTTCTCACATCATTTTATAACAATACCACCATTGGCTTGGATCAATGTGGCACATAGAAATGGTGTGGCCATTCTGGGCACAATCGTCACTGAGTGGAAAGAGGGCGAAGCGATTTGTGCACAATTTCTGAGAGATGAGGCGGAAATGCTCAGATTTGTGGAGGCACTAGTGTGCATCAGCGTTTCATGCAAGTTGGATGGATGGCTGATCAACATTGAAAACAAAATTGAGCCAGAAAAGGTGGATTTGCTGGTTCAGTTTGTTGCTGAGCTGACAAGTCAATTGCATGCACAGGTCAAGTCTGCAGTTGTGCTCTGGTATGATAGTGTTATCCAGAGTGGAGAGTTGAAATGGCAGAATGAGCTAAATGATGATAATAGGTAAAAACTCAAAAGCTTTTAACTTTTATTAAACTGAACAGTAAATTGCATTTGGTTTAGATGTTTCTTTGATGCTTGTGATGGCATCTTCATAAATTACAACTGGACTGGTGACCAGTTGGAGCGAAGTGCGAAGATTGCCCGTGACCGCCGGTTCGACGTCTACGCTGGGGTTGATTGCTTCGGCCGCAATACACCGTATCCTGCGGGCGAACCTGCACTTGGGGTGAGTATATTATTACTTATAACTGTTCATCTACGCACTTCCTTGTTCTTATTGGTTCTTCTTATTGGCGCTCTAGGTTCTGAGGGCTCGACAATTCGACGTGTCGGCGGCAATCTTCGCGCCCGGCTGGTCGCATGAATGTTTACCCGAGGTTGAAGAGCAGTCGTTTTTCAAATGCTTCGTGCAGAAAGACTTCGAGCTATGGGATCAAATGTGGCCTTGTCTCTACACACATCCGGTGGAGAACATGTTCCACACTGGATTTCATCCGGGTGTCAATAGGCACATGTATGCATTGCAGCAGCAAGAGTTGCACCTGACGATCGGCTCATGCTGCGTCAGGCCGACGGTACATGACGACCGATGTGGTTACCAAATTGAATTTATGTTCCCGGGCTCATGGCATCATCTGCTGGTGACTGAGATCGCCCTCCCGGAGGCGTGCGAGTTCATTGCTCGCACACAACAGCATCAAGGTTGCGAGTTCACTGATCTAGTGCTTGTGGTAGAGGGCCCTGACAAAGTATCAAACATTCTCTGCCGTGCTGGACCTGAGGAGAAATATGAGATACCGCTGGAGGATGACGAAACAGTCACTCGGGGCGCAATGAGTGTTGGTCCACGTGATCAGGTCGAAGTGTTAGTTAACTCTAGTGCAGCTTGCATTTGGCAAATGATAATTTATATTTATTTTTAGGCGGTTCCTCGTGCGATTTCCTGAGTCTTCCACGTTGAAGCACATTTATGCGTCGTCCCCCTCTTCTGGTGAAGCTATTTTGACTGAGTTATCTGTGAAGGCTGTATTGTAAAGAAATAATACTTTGTATTGCTGTACCTGAACAATGTACGTTCATTCTATTTGCCTGTTGTCTGTAATAAAAGTTTACATTTGAAACTTTAATATAATACTTCTTTTGTTACTAACAGGTGACGCTACGTACATAGTTTTCGATTTTGTACTGCGAAATTTCAAGGGTTGTGAAAATAGAAAAAATACTTAAATAGAAAATAAAAAATAGTTTTAATTTAGAAAGCTATTTTCAAAATAAAATATTTGCACTTATATAGATTTGAATGAGCACTTGTTTCTTCAACCACTATTACTTTAAAAAAAAGGCTCATATAAAGTGAGTGGCATTTTCATTGTTACATTTTCCATCATGACGATATGAAGATGATACAACAACGACACCACACGCGATTACTAGTTTTTTTCGTTTTCTGTACAATCGTCAAAGCTAAATGTGAAGTGTGTGATCATACGGTGAACTGTGACTACTATTTCTAATTCTGTTTTCAGTCCAGAGAAGCTGAAACATCGGTTCGAAGCTTCACACTTCGAGCATCCGTTCTACTTGCAATTTACTGAATTTACAAATACAAAACCAAAACAAATACATATACATATACAACTGAAACTGACCTATTCAGATTCCGCACACAACGATCTCCCCCTTGCAAAGACTCTGCACCTGCACTCAAGGTCGCAAGTCACGAAGTCACAAGAACCCTAAATTGTGCAAGGCGCGCTTAGTAGAACGCGCTCGCAAACGAAGGGGAAAAAAGTATTTTATTTTGAGCCAAAAAAATGTATTTAAAATAGAAAATAGAATTTTGAGTAATTTGAATTAGGTTAAATAGAAAATAGGAAATAGTTTTTTAGAAGTATTTTGAAAATAGTAGAAAACTATTTAAATATACTATTTAAATATTTAGACTAAAATAATAAAATATTACACTCTTTTTGAAATCGGGAGTTGACTGAAATCCTTTCAACACGACAACCTATAACGGTGAATAATTCATTAGTTGCATCCAAGACATCTAAAGCGCGTTAGCGCATAAATTAATCGGCAATTTACATAATTTACACGGTCTTATTTCGCTGTCACAGTGACTTTGTTATAATCTAGGCGAGCCGTCCAAATATTGTACTAAAATGTAGTTTGCAAAGGCGTTACAATCATTTATTGTTGTTGTATGGTTGCGAAAAGAAAATAAAACGTTTGCTTTCATTCCAAGCGTATTTTACATCCGATTTCATGAAAAGGTTGAATTATTTATACCAGCAAACACCTCGGCGTCTTATAGGTATTTTGTAAGCTAGTTTATGGTTTAATAATACCGGACAAAGTGTTGTCGAATAAGTTGCCTTGGCCTAAACTCAATCACTGCGGTGCACACACGCTCATTGCCCGCTCGCAAAGAAATGTAGCATTCAAGTGACTAGTGGATTGATTCCGAAGCAAAAGCTAAAAGTCTTTCAGCTAGGAGGAATTATCTGCGTCTTATTATAACGTTATTGATACGAGCAATAAATTTCGTACTTAACGGCTGCATTGAGGCGTTTTAGAGGCTCTATTTGAGAATGAACTTTTTGCCCAAGCCGGAGCTCGACTGTGTGAGAAATAAAGTCTATAAGTTCCGGCTTTGCTCTTTAAATGTCCACAGGTCACACAAACATTTGTTAGCTCTAACGAGTGATTAGATATGTAACAAGCAACAAGATGTGATTGTAATCGTAATGGAATGCAATCAAATGTTACATGATTTTGCAACAATTTGTCATTTTCGATCTCTCATCGATGTGTTGCAACTCGCCTGTATGCTGTATGGATTAGCAGACAAATAATGCGCTGAATATTTATGAACTTAATGAAAATGACGATCGAGAGAAAGAAGTCCGGGTTGTGTAAGCGGCGGTCACCTACGCACCGCGGATTTTTGCTAGTCGAATTTCATTGTTGCTCGACTTCGAGCGAGTTTATTTGGGCAGTCAATGCCATCGCGACGCGCGTAAATCAAAGCGCGCGATGCGAATCCTTGAGACCGCTGATCAATAAATGTCGACTAACTAATGATGATGACATGCCCATACGGATTGAATAAATTGCAGAAGTTGTAAGAAAATACGATGTTGTCACTCGTCAAACTTTCTTGCCAATATTAGTTCCGTGATCTATAGAATTTATGATCATTACTATAAACAAGAACATGTGGGAATGATCTTTATCGCAAACATAATTAATAAATATAAAATATTGCCCGTAAAGTGCAACAGCTTCGGACAAATATTTTCAATATGCCAATTTGTCAATATCATTAGCAAAACTTTTTAAAACTAATACAAAAAAGTTTTGTTGTTATTGTAAAAGTCCCAATTCCAAAATTAATTGTGCAACTTATTGAAAATTCTCAGGCATGATATTTTTAGGAATGTGGAACGCTAATTACAGAAATTCACAGAAATTTACATTTGATTCAATTGCGCAATGCGTTCAACAGCTGTGTGAGGCGATTATTGGTAAGATTTCGACCTGACATGCATATTTGTGGAAGCAAAAGCACGGCACCGATTTGATAAAAATAATATAAATACACAAAAGTACCGATTACATAAAAAAACTATAATTTGAATATGGAATATGGAATGATACAATTTAAATTTAAACACACTGCGAGGCGGCTGTTATTGAGATAATTAAATTCGGCTAATTCAATGCGCAAACGAACGCAAAAACGAAAGTGAAATGCAAACGGACAATAAAATATTTCTATCAGGAGTGCAAGAAAAAAATATGAATGTTGGATACAAGATACTAGACGGTTGGACACATGGCAAATATAGAAATTGGGTCACTCGACGTTTGTACTTAACAGTCGTACATTCTAGTTGTGTCTTTGCGACGCTTAAAATTTTTCTGTTGATACGTATCGATTCTATCGAATCAGCATTCGATGATTAATTGATTTTCACGATTCAATCATACGGCTACAAAAGCAGAGACACAGGAGCTTTCAACTTAACAATAAGAACACATTACAAGGAAACACTTCTGTTGGTGATATAATGCCATAGATATAGCGTTATCTGCAATTCTTAAAACGGCATTGTAAAAATACCTAATTGAGATTTTATTGGGTTCATTTGTCCTTTAAGTATATTTTATTCTTATTCCAACTACATATCTTGTATTGTTGCATAACATTGCATTGCATTCAAGAGTTTTGCACGTTTTTTTTTCTATTTAAACTCTATTTCAAGAGATTCAAGACTGTTGAGATATGTACATCGGCTTGCGTCTCGGCTACATCGGCGATTATGACGCTATTAAATTTATGGTTCTACACTTCTAACGGCTGCGCTTATATATCATCAACCATTCGAAGCATTTAATTTGTACTGAGTGATTTGTACATCGTATAACGTACGCAAGCATTTTTTAATCGCAACATTCAGCTTTGAGTTGTTTATTAGTAGTTGCTCTCATCTCTGATACTTTGAGATTTGTATAATTTACGTTTTGACGTTTTTACATTGATTTTAGAATTTTCGGAATGCGTGATGCGTGATAGAAGTTAACTCTTTGCAAATTTTACTAACTCGGCGAATCGAAGGTCAATATCAAAAGTTACCTTAATATGAAGCGCAAATTTATTAAGTTTATTAAGTCATCGATCATTAAAAAGGTTTAAAAACTCTTTAATAAATTATGCTGTAAAAGCGCCCTCTTAAAAACAACAACTTTTAAATGCTATTTTTTATGGTACTCCAAAAATCTCGAAAAAAATTTACCACGTGATCAAATTTTGAATACCCGCGCAAATATTTTCGTTCTCAGGTTGGGGACCCTGTGTATTTGGTTACTTCTTGGTAACTTTGTAAGGCGGGCAATTTAAAATATGTCAATATCCACTGACTCCCTTGCTAGTTACTTATATGGGGATATAT
>JARJDQ010013511.1:0-10244 GCA_030264215.1 Geostiba sp. GC000077 | reverse complement strand
GATTGAATTATTGTTACAAGAAGGGTTTTAAATCCATATCAAAAAGTGCCAAATTAAACGGGGAGCGATAAAACGTTATATACCACTTGGCCGCTCCTCCGGATGCGTTATTTCGTTCAACTTATCTCGGCGTCCGACGGATAACGCCGTCGGGCCTCGATGCGTTTTACTTCGTAACCTGCAACCGCGAGTTCGCGGCCGCATGCTATAAATAACTATTGTAAAATACACCCCGCAATAAATTACCTTCATTGCCACCAAGCATTTCGCCCAAATCGTCCACCACCTTGCGGCATTGCTTAGGCACAAAACTCCGAAAGACTGGATCATAGTGTTCGGATAAATACTTGATGCAATCCCGGAACTGCCAGGGCAAATCTTTAAACGATTTGTTTTCGTATTCCTGCTGTCCGTAGTGCGCTTTCATTTCAAAGTGCAGTATAAAGCTGCAAATCAATGAGAGCTTTGTACATATTGCTTCTGCAAAGTTAAATTCTTTGTTGGTGGCTTTCTTCTTCAACTCTTTTATAATATCATTGGGCGAGTATGCTCTGATGTTATTAATCAATGCCTTGTTTCGTAAATTAATATCACTGGACAATAAGACCTGAAAGAGCCAATTAAGAGAATATATAACATTAAACTTGATACTCCTCTTACCACTTCACATCCATCACTTTGGAGTTGCATGCAGGATGCGAGAATGGAATCGTCCGGTGATTGCCCAATTATGCGACCTTCAGCCGCTTTCCCAACTGGTTGCCCTTTGAAGTTTTGCTTTCCAGCAATCAAGGTATCATTAATGAACCTTACAGCCTTCCTACATCTGGCCTGTATTAGTCGTGAGACTGGATTCTTTTCAGACACATTGTATCCATGCTTGAAGTATTCCAGTTCCTGAATGACCATCCATGGTGCATAAATTACAGGTTGTGTCTTATCTGTTAAGAGAATTTAGTCAAATAGTGTCCCAACCAGCAAAACCAGTATAATACATACCAGTGTATGAAATATGCATTATGTTAATCACAGTTTGCAGTTTATCAATAAAAATGTTGGTGTCAACCACAACATAAATATTGTTGGATTTAAAAAATCCAGATGGTACTGTAAAGCTGTCGTTATTATTTAATTGCTTCTGATCACAAATGTCCGCAAACATTTCTCTGGCTTCTCGAAGCTATGGGATTGAATTGATTAAGAAAACACATGATTTAACTAGATTTGAAGCACTTACATTGGAGAGCAACTGTTCTTCTGATACAGGTGACCAATCCATATTTTCAAAATCATCAGCATTTCTGGTTGAATTGTTAGCATGGCAGAGTAAAGATACATTTGATACTGTACTTGAAGACACATTTGAACAATAATTACTTCCAGAAGCAGAGATATCTAAGATGTTAACATCTTCATCATTGAGCAGTCTTGCACCAGAAGAGTTAGGAAAATGAGGAACACATTTAACTTTTGCTGGTTCTGGTGTTGATGTAACAACATCTCGCAGTCTTTTATTCAATGATGTCTTTGGTTGGATTGGTGAACTTGTGCTGGTATGTTGAATAAAGTTCTTCCTTGGTGATTTATAGTTTGTACCATTTGTACCTCTGTTTGTGGCTTTGTCATGCTGTGTTTCAGATGGCTTCCAGGCAGCAAATCTTTTAGCAGGTGGAAAATCTCCTGAGCTATTTGCATCTTCCAAATCCTGTTGTAATGATTTGCGCAATCTTTTCATGCGATCGCTGGCTATATTTTTTGCTCCTTCTGCTCTAGGTCGATTATGGTATGTAGTGCTGGAGCTTGTTGATGTGCTTGAAATGGAACTCCTTCTTGAATGACTGGATTGATGGCTAGACATGGAATCACCACTCATGTGATGGTGTCTTTTTGCTTTCAAGAAACGTCTTTCCATCTTCGTTGTATCGATGCAATGTTTGTTGCACAATGTATTAAAATTTATGCAAACTGAAAAAAATGAGCCATAGCAAAGAATGGAGCAATGAGAAATCTAGAAATCACAACAGCCTGAAAAGGCAAGACAAAACAGTGACTTTGGGGATTTTATGGGGACTTTAGCGTGCTTTGTTTGCCTACTGAAGGCGGAAGCAGACATATGAACTAACCTAACAATCACACCAATCACAACTAAGCTCACACAATCACAGCGCGATCACAAAGCTCACAACACAACACTCCGAAAGATACCAATAGATTGTTTATTGATTTATTAATATGCACGATTCGTTAGAAGATTATATAAAAATCGCAGGTATAGGGAAAGGAAATAAAATTGCTGCAAGGTAAGTGCACATTGATGGTACAATATATTGTACCTCACTATACAACTTGTAGTTTAAATTTAGTATTTCTAGCAATGAAAAAATACTAGCAAACCTCAAAGCAACAACTGAACTTAAGAAAAAATCTGAAGAATATGCACATGGTATTGTTGAATTTCTAATTGAAGGCAAGCTTAGGCCTCAAATATTTCTAAAAAGTGTAAGACTAAAATTGTACCTAGATGCTTGACTTAGAATTTTATCTTACATCACATTACAGTTAAAGAGTATAAATGAAACATTATATGAAGATGTTGTGGATGAAAGAGCAATTTCAAAGCTTTGTGGCTATCCAATTTGTGGAATGTCCATTCCAGACATGCCTGCAAAAAAGTTCATTATCCTAGCCAAGGTGAACAAAGTATTTGATATTACTGAGCGAAAAGTATGTATATTCACACATTTTTTGATTTAGTTGCACTAAGTACTAGGCAAATTTGATTTTTTTCCGTAGAAATATTGCAGTAACTTTTGCTATAAGGCAAGCAATCATATAAAACAGCAAATTGATAACTCACCATTATGGCTGAGAACATCAAACAGTGTACAACAATACAACTTGCTTCCAACCACTAGTAGTAGTCTTACACCAGGAGTGGAATTGGTCAATGGTGAACCATCTTCTGCTGAGGAATTCTCTACTTTTACTCCCGTTTCCGCATTTACTGAAGCAGGCCTGGAAGAAGCTCAAAATAATTTGCCAGATGATGATATTGACAAATGCAAGAATAGTAGTATAGGAGTTCAACTTGGGAAATCAATTTTAAAGCAGCCTGCAGAACCAAAACCTTGTTCTTCTGAAGGTACTAGTCATCAAAATAATAAAAATAATAGGGAAGAACAAGAAGAGCTCAGAAAAAGTATTGAGGAAATTTCCAAGACACTGCACATGAAAGTAGATTTCAATGCTTCATCAATATCATCAGCTACAGGCAAAGAAGGGTGTATTGAAAAAGAAAAATTGAACACAATTATAGAGGAGGCACCAAAATATTCACAGCCCATTACGACCGTAACGAATGAAAATGTAACATCTATAGAATTGAACAAAAAGCAAAAAGCGAAAAGAGAACAAGACAAGATGATGATAATTATGGAGAAAATCCAGACTAAAAATCTGAATAAGGGGAAAGCAGTTACTTTAATTGATACTGTTGAAAATCCGGAAGCTCAAAGACCTAATTTCGAGGAGAATATACGAAGTTCTACCACAATTGACAACTGCTTGAAAAATAATGAATGTGTCGAAATTATCAACGCCTTCCGCAAGTGGTTGACGCTCGATACACTTGTGTATTTATACGGCGAGGATATTGTCAGACAAAAACTCCTATTGGATTTTCAAGTTCACTTTAGTGCATTGAAGGTGGCTGAGCTAAGAACAGATCAACACTTAAGATATTTGGACATTTGCAAAAGATTGCACTTTAAAGAACAAGTGGAACATGTCGATTTTGGTGTATTGAAACCAGTTCCAGATTATACCGAGTTGAAAGAAGAAGCGGATGCCATGAATGTGAAGACTCAAGCGTTTTACAGCGGCAAAATATTGGCGAAAACTAAAAAACCTGATGAGAATGATGGTGAGATTATTTTACCGCTGGTAGACGGTTCTAACTCGATTGCTTTGAGAAGGGGAGTTTTTAGTAAATCAATTTCGCCTTAGTGAGTATTATATGTTATTGTTATTACTTTACAACATACCCTTTATGTCTTGCTTACTACTTGCTTACCGCTTTAGCATTCAGAAACACATCACGGAACTGTCGTTACCAGAGTCCACATTCTTGAAAATTCAAGAGCTGATAAAAACTTTCAAATTTATCTCGAAGGATGTTGTCTTTAAGCCTGTACAATGCAATGTTATTGCTGTACTCTTAATTAACTGGTAGGTGGTTGACATTATGAATATTGCATATGAATATTTCATTTCAACTTTATGTCATTATGTCAGTTTAAGCAAGTTGAATGGAAGTTTACTCACAACTGCTGAAGCAATTGAATATCTCACAACCAGTATGAAAATAGCCAACTGCAATGATTTGATCCAAGAAGCGAATGTCATTCTTGAAAATGTTGATAAACTCGTTGCTGATATGATAGAAAACAACTGAAAATAAAAGCACCCGGTTTTTTATTTATATTTAAAAATAAAAGAGTATTTTGTATGTCAGTATTGGTATATTGGCATAATTGTGCTTTATAATTTCTAATAATTCCTTTTGATTTCTGTAGTTTTTTTTTTCTTGTTTAATATATTCATAATAATCGAACAAGATGGGGACCAACATGTTATCGGCAAAGAAAGTTAAGCTGCATGGATTACAGGACAAACGATGGACAGTCCAAGATCATTTGACCCAGTATAAGGGATTGGTAAATTTGTTCAGTACGTTACAAATTTAATTGCATTTTTTTAATGTAAAAGAACGTTTTCCTAAATTTATTCTATTCATATGCAAACGTTTAGAACGCGATAAGAAAATTGTTGATATGGACACAAAATTAAACATTAAGAAACAAAAAAAGGAATACAAACAGTTGACTCGACAGATCGCCTTTAGCAGAGAGGAACTAAAGAATTGCATGTACGGTGATCAACAAAGAATCCGCAATATTTTGGCTGACGATAGAGGGATGAAATTGGCGTACCAAGAGCTTCATGCCACTGTAAAATTTATTCCTGCATATTAGTTTGAATTAGGTAATAATTAAGAATTCGTTTCTAGAAAGTCATAGATCATATTTACCAAGATAATTTTGCTCGACGTAAGATGCTGGATTTACAAAACTATCGGCTAAAGTTGAAAATTGACCGATTGATTAAATTAAGGGTATGTATATCTTAATACAAATGTTGCAGGTCATTGCAATCCACTTCTAAAAACGAATATTATAGTTGGAAGAAGGCGATTTGGAAATGCAAGCTGAAACCCAATCCTACAGTAAAACCCCATTGGAAATACAAATAGGAATTGTTACGGGCAAAGTACAGGATATGATATTGAAAAAAGAAGCCGCCATTACCGTCAAGACCACTTACAAAACGTTAATTGATATAATGAGAAAGGTAGAGTGGTAAATACTAGTCATTGTTTGTGCACTTGATGAGGGGTTTGTTAAAAGGATGCAATTTATTACGATGCTGTGCTGGAAACGTTGAAAGAAGATGCATTGGCTCAAGGTTCTTGTCTGATCCAATCGACGACCTTGGGACAACTGGCGGTGGAGTATGTCGACGATAGGAGAACAGAATTCGAGACATTGCAAACGTGTGTAAAGGAGGATATGAAAATTCGTGTGCGAAACTTAGCCGAAGTTAAAACGCAGATTGATGAAACCGTGAAGAATCTCCGTGGTCTGATTAGACGAGATGTGAGTTAAAGCTCTCGATTGGCAGAATGTCAGAAGTTCACTGGCAGTTATGCAGCGGCCTTTAATGCTCGCTAACGTGAATGATTTGGAGTGTTGGTTATTTAAATTAATTGTAATTTTAGAGCGACATTACAACATGTATTGATGCGCACATTCCGGCAACTGAGAGCTGGACGGCATTGCAAACGCAAATTCAGCAATTTACCGATATATTGCAAATACTGAAGGAAGCTACGCTGGTTTCAAACTTTGACTGCATTTTCCCATGGTCAGTTTCGAATGTTGCATCCTTTGCGTATTATTTTCTTGTGTCATGTCTATTATGTATGTTTTATGAATTAACAGCATGCAAGAACAAGCACGACAATCTGAACGTCTCACGCAGTTCGTCACCAACAACGAAGAAGCCAAAAAGCGCTTGGAAACGATGAAATCCCACGCGGAAGCAATTGCGAACGCTGTCGAAAACACAATGGTCGAATCAACCGAGGCGTACAAAGAGCGAAAGAAGGAACTCCGCGAGAACATCACCGATGAGCTCAATCGCAAAGAGGAGATGACAAACATGTGCGAAAAGCGCGGCAAGCTCTTGGTGCAGATACGTAAAATCTTGCAACATTTGGATCACATTACCACCAAGGTGCAGGTGGATGTGAGGAAATCGAGGCTGACGTTCGAGGTGGAACACATCGACTCCGAGGAGTCGGTGATACTGCCACCATTAGAGCCGGACGGGTTGAAAACCATTGCTATACTTCGGGGCAAAATTAATTTGCTGCTGACGAAATTCTTCGATTACGATAAGGACATGACTGAAGCAACTGCTTTGGAAGCTGAAGAATTGTACACACAACTCATCAATAGAACATGCAAGACACTAGACATGTCTGCTGTGGTTGCAGAATGTATGTTGTATATTTTATATTTTGAATGTTCAGATCTTCTGATCTGATTGTTTAATTCCCTTTTCTGCCTGCAGCTGATCTGCTAGAGGGACTGATGTTTGAGGACGCGCTGATTCCAACTAGAGACTTCATAAAAACCGAAAGTGAACAAATCGTTGCCAGAATGCAACAAATGGAGGAAATGATGCCTTAGTGCTGAGCAATCAACTCATTTGATTGAACAGTTAAAACACTGTACAAACATGATTAAAGGTTAGATCAGTTGACAGTGTTTTAACTGTAGAATTTTGGCATTTATTATTGCATATCATATATAAACAAACGAACGTTTTAGTCTTTTTACTTATTCAGCTTCATTTAATGCACCAAACTTGTTGACATATTGAAGTACGCTCGCATTGCCATCTCTACCATCGTCGTCGTCGTCTCCTTCGCTCTCCTTATTGCTCTCAACCTGCTCGGACTCGTCATAATAAGGACTCATTTCATCCTCCGAGGTTGGAGGAACGTAAGTGCCCTGATCATCCTTTGTAATCGCCTTTACCCATTGTACAAGTTCCGTGTCCGGGTGAGTTTCCCATTCTTCCAGTGTGTATCCTGGTGGGTGCATGCACAAGCATATTTTGCCATCAAGAGTCATCCTCAGCATGCTATTAGCTGCTCTGTACGTATCCAACCTTGCAGCTTTCGCTGTCAAATAGCCTCGCTTCTTTGCCCAAGCATCACAAATATTCATCGGGGACCAGATCTCGTCGTCCTCTGGATGCGAGAAGGACAGCAACTTGGGAATATCTAAGCGTTCAGCAATAAATCTAATCGACGAATATGGCTCTCTTAGTTGGGCAATGGGGAAGCTCCCCATTAGAACCTGCAGCTCCTTGGGCACTTTGGATGGGAACACCAAGCCGGGACAATCGCATAGACGCACGTTCTTCGTGAGGAATATAGTTTGAAAATATTTGGTGTGTCCTGGCGTTCTGGACACGCTCACCACCTTCTTGCCCATGATTGCATTCAGCAGTGATGACTTGCCCACATTGGGTTGGCCAATGCAACCAATGGTTAATATGCCTCCTTTGTACAGTTCATGTTGAAAGTAGCTGGCATCAGTCTTCTTGATATCAATTGTCTCGCCCACTTCAACTCTGTCTGTATCTTGAAAGTCCTCATGACACTCCTCCTTGATCTTCTGCTCCCAATTAGACAGATCTATTTTATTGTTAACAATGGTTTTGCAGGCATCCAACAACAGCTGAGTGCCTTCAGCAGCCATCCTAATTCTACCCTTTCTTCTCCTTATCAATAATCCAGATTTACTCTCCTGGCACTTCATCAAGTTGTAAATGGGCAATGTTGTGAACATTAACACACTTAACTCTGGATATTTGATTCTGAAATAATTCTTCCATGCTGCCACTAATGGTGTGGGGCATAAATCAATTTTATTCAGCACTAAGATCATGTGCTTTCCCAAAGTCTTTGTCACATACTCATACAGTGACGGTGGAAATAATAAGGCTGGGTATCTGATGTCCACAACTATCAACACAATATCAGACATCTCCAGCACTCTCCACAGTTGTCTCCATGTTTCTAAATTGATTTCAAAAAAGCTCTGCTCCTTCCAGCTTACCTTCTCCTCCAATTCTTTTAGGTACTCTGTAAAATATCTCTGCTCTTGTGATTCCAATGTATCTTTACTTATATTATAGGACCATTGGGGCCTGGTTGGAAAGTTTAACTCTGGAATGAAGTAATCATCAATGTTGATTACCAAATGGCTGCAATCAACATTTTGCAGTGGTTGTGTTGCAAGTTCCTTGCTCTTCCTCAGGTCATCTGGTGTTTGTTTGAAAAATTGTAGGGCGTAACGATTTGCATTTTTACCACCTTTGTTTGGCTGATAATTTAGCTTCTGTACATGGCTGCTGTCTGAAGACTCTTCATCACTATTATGTGTTAACAATATGTTGTTGCTTCTTGAGTGGGATGCTTGAGAGTGTGACTTTTGCTTCTTTGCCTTCAACTGTTCTTTCTTTGCCTTTCCGCTGAATGGTGTTTTTCTCCGACCTTGCGGCATTGTTTGTTTTTTTTATGGACACTGTTTCAACATTTTCCGATCGAGACTTTGCCTTAAAATTTATTTGTTAGTTATTACGGCGGTAGCACGCCCAAGCCCAACTGGAACAAGTTATGCGCCCAAGGCGCAAAAGCTATAAAGAACGAGAGCACAAGATGACAAGAACGTTGAAAATTGATAGCGTTTTCCAGTGGCAACATTGGTGCAACACTAGTGCAACACTAGTGTAGGTGGGTGGGGTGAGTGCATTGTAGGTTTATGCTGTAATGTCGATTTTTTGCACTGAAGAACAAGATAGATGAGGGAAGACAGAAGTTAGATACAAGCGGTGTGTGTAAATCTGTAAATCATAAATTATTACCTTTATGATAGCTAACCTTACTGATCATTTCGAAAAATATTCTACTTTTGAAATGCGCGTCTTTTCAATCATCTTGGATGTCAAAAGTATGGCGCGAAATTCAACTGGGCTTCACCGTATTTGCTCGCACACATTAGATTTTTGCATTTTTGCATTGGTATGCATTGGTATTTAGCAAGATAAACCTCGGTCATTCAGACGATTCAGAAAGTGCAAAGGTCCAAATCAAGTTCAAATAAACGAAATCATTCAGATTCTTCCCCGATTCGGGTATCGATTAGTGCAAACACCAAACACACATCTCACACCAACCCCGTGCCATTGTTTGTGTGAGTAGCGTACTCTACTCTCCTCTCCTCCTCACCCTTCATCAACTAGTTCAACACTCGTTCGTCGTTTCACTCTTCCACTCGTGGTCTTCAAGAGCGACAAGGGCGACAACACGGTAACAAGCAGAAGGCAAATAAGCTTGTCCTTCATCCGAATGCAACCAATAGGGATACAACTAGGTACAAACACACAAGCTGGCACCAAGCATCGTAGGCATGTTGCGTTGCATACTTGCATGTTGTAATCGAGTATTATTCGTGCTTCGTGGTGCTAGGCTGCTAGGCAACGCGACGGCGCGGTGCGGCGTGCGGCGTATATGTGCGTATGTACATGCTAGTGTTAGTGAGCTAGTGGAGTAATGGCAGAGTAGTTGACTAGTTTCGTCCGTTTCTACATTTCAACTTGTGGTACTGTGTTGTGGATTGTTAACAAACGTTCGGAAAAATTGTTGAATTTTCTTTGTTAAATCGCTACCACACTCCGGCCCTAAGATGACTTGGGGATTTGTAACATGTGGTCCAAACGAAGCACTGGTCATCTCTGGTAAGTTTACATCTTTTCTTCACTACGTTCACCTATATGGTTCACCTACGACTATCGAGTTGACAAAAATAAATCGCCAAGGTAGTAAGTAATTTTCTAATAGCATGTTAGGTCAATTTTGGGTCATGTGCAAGCATTTAACGAACGACACAATTAACGTGGTTATTTGCTCAGTATAAATCTATAAATAGACCATTTGCTATAAAATTCCAGTTGTAATTCTAGTATCCAGCTCATTTAGTAGTTACGTTACATTGGCTACACCAACTTACAACTTTGCTTACATTTCCAGTGAGGCGATATTTAGCTCT
>JARJDQ010013503.1:0-12351 GCA_030264215.1 Geostiba sp. GC000077 | reverse complement strand
GGCGTTCGAAAAATATCAACGATCTTTCGCAGCATGTCGTCAAAATATGGAAATAATAGCAAATATTTCAAAATATTAAGTTTGATACCCTTCCCTGTGGAGATTGGGACTGAGTGCATCTTAAAGAGCATCTTCTTGACTATCACAATGCGTTGAGAGACTTAAAAATTAGCAGGCGTTCAGAAAATATCAACGATTTTCCGCCGCATGTTGTCCAAATATGGAAAAATATATCAAACATTTCAAAATTAATTTTAAGACCCTTCTCGGGGTCCGTCAAGGTTAGGACCGAGTGCATCATAAAGAGCGTCTTCTTGGCTATCAAAATCCGTTGAGAAACTTTAAAAAAGAAGCAGGGGTTTGGAAAGTATCAACGATTTTTCGCCGCATGTCATCAAAATATGAAAAAAGTAAATATTTCAAAATTAATTAAAATACCCTTCCCGTGGTCTTTGGAGTTTGGGACAGAAAAAACAATCAGTAAATTATCCAATACTCTTCGGGACACGTATAGAATATAGACATTTAAAGCAAATCAAAAGGAGCTATACATAAAGCAAATCTTCAGTTTTTTTTTAGTTCAATAAGAAATTCACAATTCAAGATATAATTTCCGGTCCCTTAGAATAAATGTAAACATTTACCCCTACAGATGTCGAATATCCGTTTAATGATGCCATAGTGAATAATGTCATAGTCATAGTCTCATAGTCATAGTTATTATATCCGCGGGATATTTCCAATGAACGCGACTCAACATGCCTGAATAAAAAATGAGGAAACAATTTCCGAAGTTCGACATGAATGAATAAACAAGTATTGATAACTTACTCTGACATGTTAAAATTGGGGCGTGTAATATATGATTATAACATGTTAATTCCGCCACACGGCCACACGAAACAGCCAGTTAAATGCCGTCCCCGTAATGATACGCTTCGAACATCCATTTTCAGTCATTCCAGTGCAACATATATGAAAATGCTGAACTTTAATTATTCCACCTACGAGTGGACGAATGAATGTAATCACACATTTTACGCATTTGTTAACAAAAGCGGCGAGTTAGCGTTGTGCATGTATGCCGGGCGGCGGGTAATTATTTATGACTAGATCGAGCAGGAACACACAGCCCAAGAATAGTGACGCTGTGGATGTTCAGGACAACTTTTTAAACTTTGTGCTT
This sequence comes from Geostiba sp. GC000077, assembly GCA_030264215.1. Lineage (NCBI taxonomy): Eukaryota > Metazoa > Arthropoda > Insecta > Coleoptera > Staphylinidae > Geostiba > Geostiba sp. GC000077. Next base: position 11,165 of record JARJDQ010013503.1, on the reverse strand, counting down.
CTCAATAATTCACAACGGTACTCCTGTGCTCGTGTAGGTCCACGTATTATGGAAGTACGCGGCACTTGGATAGAGTTGGTGACAGAGGAGTTCTAGGTTCTAGGATGCGATTCGCGATATTGATGTGCGAGGACTTGGTGACTTTCTGTTGTAACGCTTTGTAATTTCGTGCCGGCGTTGAAGTCACTTGTGATTCTGCGCCTGGCGCTTCCGTAAGAGAGACGACGAGACGAGATGCTAATGTATGTGATTTTTTTTTCTCCCGTCTGCTTGCAGGTGCTGGAGAGTTGAAGCGACGTTATAATGCCAAACCCTTCATGTAGACAATCATAAGTAATCGCCGCGTTCCGAGTGTTCCCCGAGAACCGAGTAGAGAATCAAATCCAAGCAAGCGGTTCACCGCGGCCGCAACATGTCGCAGTCACACTACTCCCTGCGATGGAACAACCATCAGTCGCACATCCTCTCGGCGTTCGACGCGCTGCTGCAGGCCGAGACCCTGGTGGACGTGACGCTCGTCTGCGCCGAGAGTTCGGTACGCGCTCACAAGGTGGTGCTGTCCGCGTGCTCGCCGTTCTTCCAGCGCATCTTCGCCGAGAACCCCTGTAAGCATCCGGTGATCGTTCTGAAGGACTTCAGCGGATGGGAGGTGCAGGCGATCGTCGACTTTATGTACAAGGGCGAGATCTCCGTGGTGCAGGAGCAACTACAGAGTCTGATCAAGGCAGCCGAGAGCCTACAGGTGCGTGGGCTGGTCAATCAGGAGGAGGTGACGAACGTGCCGGCCGGCTCGCCGCCGCCGCACGACGCCGACGAGGAGCGCAGCACGAGCGGCTCACCGGCGGGCTTCGCCACGCCGACCCCGTCGCACGACGCCAGCTGGATGCTGGGGCTGCAGGAGCGCGCCGAATCGCCGCTCCCGCGACGCAAGCAGGCGCGGCCGCGCCGACGCTCCGGCGAACTGATGGCGCCGCAGGACCTCACCACCTGCGCCAAGGCGTCGGCATCGCCCGACCGACAGTCGCATGCGCCGCCGCCGCCGCCGCCGCCGCAGACGCACGTTGAGAACCTCTCGATGAAACGGCCCAAAATGGACGCGCCCATCAAGGAGGCGCTGCATGGTGGCGGGCACTGCTTCGCCACCAAGGAGAAGGACAAGGAGAATCGCCGGCTGATGGCCGAGGAGAAGAAGTGCAAGATGACCTTTCAGGGGCAGTTCATTCAGCAGAGCTTACTACCGCTGCAGCAGCACCATCAGCAGCAGGAGGAGGAGCGCGCCAAGTTGGTGCTCACACCGGATCCGAGCGGCAGTCCGGAGCTGGACCTCTCCATTCATCATCACAAGGAGTTTCCACCATCACCACCGCTCCTGCCGCCCAGCATGCTGAATATGAAGCATGAGATGGATGGCCACTCGCCGCTACCCTTCCCGCCCATGCCATCCGTGTCGGCGCTGACCATGACTCCGCCCCATAGCAAATGTAAGTCTAGACACAAAACGATGGTAACCATGAAGCTTTTCTATTAACTATCTGATCGACTTTCAGTTTTCGGTTTGGATTCGCCGCTGTTATTTCCACCTGGACTAGACGGTTGTCGCAATCCGCTGCTGGAGCTTGCCGATCCCCGCACCACACCCGACACGCAGATGTTCACCAAGAAGAAGAGTAAGTTTTGTTGTAACTCGCTTAGACCATAGAATAGAAGGATGGACTCAGCATCGCTCATCGGGTGTACCCAACATCAACATAGAAATTCTATTCTATGCATTAACTAGTTATTCTGTATAATACCTGGTTATTCTATAAACTAATTAAGCCGAACTATAACGAATCCTCCAAACTGGAACGGGGGGGTTGATAGACCAGGGGTTCTCCGTGACCCCCCGCCCGTTGGGGACAGCTGGAAATAATCCTCCCACAGGGAGCCGGGGGGTTGATAGACCAGGACACACAAAAACCACAAAAAACACAAAAGTGGATCGAAACAGTATTTAACCTCAAAACGTACGTAGTTTCTAGATCGGGATCCAAAACGATTTGAATCCAAAACGTTTTCAATTTTACATGTAAACGTAGTAATTGACTCTGTTACAATTTATACCTATATTAAGTTTTTTATTATAAATATAAGCTGAATGACACTGATTATGCAACTTCATAAGTAAGAAGATAGGGAAAACGTAAACCAAAGCCATAGTTGATGTTGGGTACACCGGTACACGCTCGCGAGCTCGTTGCTGTGTTAATCCTTTTCTGTTCTAAGCTAAGGTAACTCTCGTCTAAAGGCTTAAAGATTTAATTTTTTCTAATCTTGCACAGTGGGCCGACCAAAGGGGCAGCACAGCGCACCGCGTGGCGGCCCGCCGCGGTCGTGGACGAACGCCGAGCTTACCGAGGCGCTGCAGCACGTGTGGAACAAGAAGATGACCACCTCGCAGGCGTCGCGCATCTTCGGCATACCGTACAACTCACTGCTGATGTACGTGCGCGGCAAATACGGCAAGTCGCTGAAGCTGGAGCAGCTGCGCAAGGACTGCATTGGAGGGCCGGGCGGCATGGACCTGATGAACCTCTCCGCCACCGGCGGCCCAGGCGCCAACAACAACAACAACCAGGTGAAGAACGACCCCGACGAGCGGCGGCCCTCCTCCGTCGAGCATGCGCCGCCCGGCGGCCAGCATCATATGTTCAATCCGTTCGCGCCCAACTTCTATCCGGACTTTGCGGCCGCCGCCGGCGGCTTTCCCATACCGGTGAGCATGATCCATCTGCTGCCGCAGAGCGAGAAGAATCGCGACCACTATATGAGCGGCTCGCACGGCGGCGCCGGCAGCGGCAGCAACGGCAACAACGACCTGGAGGACTGCAACAAGAACGAGCGCAACCTGAAAGAGGAGCCGCAGGACATGTTTCTGCCGCCGGGACTGTCGCGCGAGGATCGACGCGAGCTCGTCCAGCAGAATGGGCAGGATTGAGGCAGGACCCCATTAGGCTATATTATATAAAACTGTAAATTCCGCCTCCGACGCCGAGCGCAACGGTAGCTAAATGGTGTGAGTCTCACACGGGTGGGAGAGTGAAAATTCGTCCAAATAAACGTTGTACAACTTTGTCGCGGAAGAGGGGAAGGCGTGGAGGGAAAGTGTGCAAATTCCAATCCAAAAAGATAATGGCGAAGACGTGGCAGACATGAAATGCGAAACATTAGGGGCAATATTAGTATTTATAGTTTTGTTAAACTTTAAACAGTGCTTCCTTCTTAAATTTACTTAAACGTACGTTCACACTTGCATATTTTAACGTATGTCGTTTCTTTCTATTGGTTTTAAGAAGCATAATGAAAAATCTCACTAAAAGACTGACTCGAGCACTCGAGCGAACTCATGCCAATCGTCCGCGAGAGGAAATGCGGACGACTGCGAAGACGAAAACAAATCATTTCTTCGGCCTGCGAAACGAATACAGCAAGTGAACATATTCAAGCAAGACAAAGCGAAACAAAACAAAACACTACTACAATAGTTCCTGGTTACATTTTACTACATAAACAATTGACTACTATTATTATATCAAACTATAACTTACTGTACAACTGCTAGATACTCCTATACTTTATTGTTACTTAGCGAAAGGGCGACTAATGCAACAAAGCAAAGCAAAAGCAAACAAGAAACCTAAACGACTAAACGACTATTTACTATTAAATGGGGAGGGCAGCTGCTCTCGGGGTTGTCCGAGAAGTCCTCGGGGTCGTCCACATACACACGCGGAAAGAAACCAAAAACAAACCTGATGCATTCTATTTTTTAGCGCGACAGAGATGTTTTTTATACGTATTTTAAAAAACGAACCACAATAGCCACAATTAAACAATAAACCAAACTGCGATATTACAAACTACTTCAAAACAGATTTACTTAAACAGTATGTATTACAAAACTACAATAGGCCGGCGTTTCTATATATTTTTCTACAGATGTTTTTTCTCGAACCGATGAACGAAAATCAGGTCACCAATAAGCAAATACTCGTTTTACCGATAGCAATTGACAACAAATAATAGACTGAACCGATAACCGATCACTATATAGTTTGTGCTTACCAAACTGCGTTGGATGAATTTCGCTGCGAGAGCATGCGCAGTGGACAGCGGCGCAAATTGCTACCATTGGCTTCGGGTATATGAATAAACCACACACCACCACCCTAAACTAAACGATAATTGTATAGTAAGTGTTTGTATACAAATAAAATTTTAGTCTAAACGAGTCGAGGCGTAAATCACACACACAACATGCGCTACACGAATTACACATTCACACGGAACACACCGACAGACTCATCGTTGTAAAAATTAATGCAAACCTAATCATTGAATAGAAATTGTTGTATACGGAAACAAAGATGTTTAAACAATATTTAAGTGACATGGTGTACGCGACGACACAAAACCAAACAAATCACAATACAATATGGATAATAGGGGACAGACACAAAAAAAAACGAGTATCGTACAAAGTAATTTCTACATAGCCGCCATTTTGATAGCTTCATTGCTGCGCGCCAACTTGTCGAAGACAGACGCGATTGTTGGACACCGCTCGGTTTTTGGGACATTTGATTCTTGTGAGGTTTTTGGTTCTTCGTTAATGCAGAAATAACAATACAATACAAGCAGGGTATAAATGGATAGAAACTTTATTGATTATTGAATAGAAATATAATCTTCCAGGAGGTGAACAAGAAAAAAAATTAATGCAACAAAAAAACAAATGAAATCACACAGTTTCGAAATACGCTAAACTTTATTTGATGCAACTGCAACTGGACCCCAAGGATGTTTGGGGGGTTCAATATGCTGCGATTAGACGGGTGGAAAGAAGGAGTGGGTGGCGCGAAACGAGACAGACAGAGAGGAATAAATGAGAAATATAGTAATATATAAAATTTTAACAGAATATTAAAGAATTAATAATGAAGAGAAAAAATTGATAAAAGATTAGAATTGTATAGAATTTACTTAGGCATAATAATTAAAAATACACGGGGAGAAAGAGAGGAGAAAAAAGCGAAAAAACAAAAAACAAAGTTTAGATAAGGATATAGTGAGTAATATAAACAATCATGTGATAATAGTTACTGTGCACAGTTAATAATTAGTTAATTATGATTAATGATTACTACACTTACGATTAGGTAAGCTCTCTGAGTTTTTTTTGTGGGAAGAACGTGAAGGACGCAGAGGACATGATTGTATATTTTTTTGACGGGCGATTCGTGGAGTGTGAATGGTTATTGAACGAGAGGGATCGAAGAACGGAAAGAAGGAGGGTCGTGAGTTGGATGTTGGACGTGTTTGGGGAATTCTTACCATTCTTATATACTTTGTTTGAAACACACACGCAACACACATAAACACACAACACAGACGAATGTTTTATGTACACATTAGCAAAGTCGGCTTTGAGTTCCTTTAATTTAACGTGTTTATTTTTTGTGTAATGAATATTTTCGTTTTCCGATTGCGCGCGGCGCATGTAAATAAGCATTGATTGGTTAGTTGATTCGAGATTATTAATTTAGTGGTGCTGGTTAATTAATTAACGCAGGTGCACGTGCGTACACGGACATTTCCTAAACGAAGTATTATTAGTTGATAGGCGAAATGCGTGTTTCGCGTTCGATTACTTAACTTAACACATTCTAGAGCTTAAACGATCAACGCGTTAGTTGTTTACGATTATAGTTATTATTAATGCATATTATTTTTTTGACGATGCAAGATTTTAAAGTTCCTCTTATTTGTATAATTTATGTACATGCAGATTTTTTAATCACATATTATTTAAATTAAATTAAACGCACTCTTGAATTGATTTCTGTGTTGTTCTTATTGTTTTCTTTAGCTTTAATTTCAGTTGTTTACACTTTGAGTGATTTTTAGGGTGGGGGGGCATGTTTTGACGTTATACAAATGGGCATTAAGGGCAACAATAAAAAGCGACGTTGGTGCGAGATGTAAGTAAAAGTGGATGTGAGCGATTGTACATTTTTTCGGATGGATAAATATGTGTGAAGTGTATTTGTTTGATCATTCTCTTCGAAATTCGAAAACAAATTGAGGAACGCAACCCTGGCATTAATTATTAAATTTAAAATTACAATTATCGATACATTGCTAAGACATTTTCGGACTCGTCGAAATTCTACGATTCTTGACGAATGTAAATCTAGCAAATGGCAAATTGTAAAGAAAAACAAAGTAATAATTGTGTAATTAGATGACTTTGATAATAATTAAATTAAAAATTAATTAGTGTTATATAAGCGGTAATCTAAACACAACCAAGACAACAAGGGCAAAATGTGGAAGATGTTTGTGTGTTTGACGCTGACTCAGCAGCGATGGGACTGGACGACATGATTATGTTGAATTGAAGCAAAATGTGAGTTAAGGAAATCTTGAGAAATGTAAATTAGACGGCCATTAGACACGAAATTGTAAATACTATTGACGATTATGATATGGATAGGCAACTAGCGTTAAATTGATATTGATGGTGCAATCATGATCATACTTGTATAAAATTTTGAGTAAATAATGAAATACTAAATCTAAATGATATTTAAATGAAGCCGCCAAGATTGCTGATTTTACGCGGTTCCAATTCACATCGATCGGTTCAAAAAGCGCGTCAAACAAAATGGCACGATGACGACACAAACTCCTCAGCGGTATCGAAACATTCGTGGGTTGCATTTTACAGTATTCTTTATGTTGCTTGCGTTCTTAACAAATAACGACAAAACGATATATGAAACAGGGTAAACAAAACAATATCTAATCGCATCTACAAATTAATAAAAATACAAAAGAAAAACTACAAAGATACAAAGGATACAATGAGACGACAGTTAATTACATACGACAGGTCACAGACGATATAGTTGGTATAAATGTTTTAACGAGTAAATAGAAGCTGTTTTTCGATTTGATTTCAAGGAGCCATCAACACAGTCAACTCTCATGCGACAAAATGGAAATTCGTACATGATGCAAGAACAACAATTGTATATTGTTCATTGGTTAGTAACGTTTAATGAATATTAATGATCGACTCGACGGCCTGCCGATGCGGGCACGTGCGAACAAATATCTGTGTAAAAAATGAAGGGAAAATGTAAAATGAACAAATACAAATCTGAATAAATGCAAAAATTGAACTAAAAATTAAGAAATAAATAAGTAGGGCTTAGTTTTTAAAGAAAATGAAAAAATGATGATGTTGGAAGCTTCTTGGTCGAAAAAAAGGATGAAAAATAATAAAAAACATTTCCAAAACGTGAGGCATCTTTTTATTTTAAAGCCAAGCCATCCATTACTTGCCCAATACCCAATGTTTACATATTCTAGAATTCAGCGAGGCTGCTTGACTTTACTGCATAGTTGCATCTCTATCCAATGATGGAAAGTGTCCTAAAACACTCTTCGAAGTTGAGATTTTTTTCTAAACACGTATGCTGATAAAGACATTAAGATTATCGGGAGTAATCGAACTGACTTTTCGAGGTCAGTCCCTGAATTGAGGTAAGTGTCTTGTTCTTTTTAAACAGTCACCACGGAAAATGTCCCAGAATTTCTTCTTGGTAATTTTCAGCCCCTTTTATTTAAGAAAATCCCAACGCAACCTCCTTTTTTAGGTCACCTAGTAAATTATGATAGCTCAGCCACAGATGACGGTCTTTGAGATTCAACTATTTTGTTGAATGTTGAAATGCTCTTTATCATGCCTGTCCCAGCTCCCAGCAAAGTGTCCTGCAGCACCCCGAAAGTGCTTTAAAGTTCTCTTTGAATTTGTGGCAAATAATTTCGTTATGTTGACGTCATGCAACAGAAAATCCTATGTTTTCCGAACGCGTACTCCTTTTTAAAATTTCTTTGTGAATCCTAATAAGGCCAGAAGACGCTCTTTAAAATGCACCCTGTCCCAACCCACTCAACACCATGGAAGTACCTTAAATACAATTTTTAATTTTTTTAAATTATTTACTTATATTTAAGACATGCAACTGAAAATTCTTTATATTTTCGGAATGTGTGCTCCTTTTTTAAATATATTTTAGAAACCTGATAACCAAGAAGACAATCTTTAAGATGCATCCCATCCCAACCCACTCAGCATCCCGGAAGTACCTTAAAGTCTACTATGAAATTATGGCAAATTATTTCGTTATTTTGTCGACGGGTCGAAAAAAGAATGAAAAGTATTTAAAAAATTTCTGAAACGTATCCTTTTATCCCTTTATTTTAAAACCAAGCATCCATTACATGCCCCATAAATGTTTAACTCACGGCCGCCATGATAAGTCAAAATAGTACAAATAGTACAGGGAGCCAGGGGGGTTGATAGACCATGGGGGCGGAAACCATGCGCGAAAACAGCCTGGGTGGGTTGTATCCCTCCCTGGGTTTGTATCATTTCATACTTCAAGTTATGAATTTATAAACTTTAAAGAGTGGGCAAAAGTTAATTTATAGAATAACTAGTTAATCTATGAAATAGAAATCAATTCTATACTGTAACAGCGCACTATAGTTATTTTATGAAATAGCTCGTTATTTCATATATTAACGAATTTCACGGTTTATATAGCGGTAACATATATATGAAATGATACAAACCCAGGGGCGGATACAACCCACCCGGGTTGTTTTCGCGCATGGTTTTCGCCCCCCTGATCTATCAACCCCCCTGGCTCCCTGTTGGAGGATTATTTCCACTGTTTTAAAAGCCACCGTTGATCGGAAATCCTAGTTTTCGACTATGGGAGCAGATAAAATACTATTACATATTCTAGAGGATTCACCGAGGCTGCTTGCCCTTCATATCCGTACAAAATGGATTATCCTTGCCGAACTCATCGAACTCCGTGGCTGTGCAATAACAGCAGCAGATCTTCCTAACGAAGTCTTGCGTGAAATGTCCCAGTTTGCAGAGGGTTCGCAGTGTGGGATGAAGGAACGTGTATAGAAATGGATTGATGGCGCAGTTGAGCAGGGCCAGGGCGTTGAACGAGTACAACATCAACCAGTGGTGCTTCTCAGTGTCCATGCAGCTCAACTTCATGATGTTGAACACCCAGAAGGGCAGTCGACACGCGGTGAAGATCAGCATGGAGAAGACGATGATCTTAAACGTGCGTAATCTGCGTGCGACATGTGCCCGTCGCCCGCGCGTTTGTATTTGGATCTTTTGTCGGCGGGCGATGGCACTGGTATCGCAGGGTGGTGGCGGAGGCACCGCACCGCTGAGGTGTGTCGACGACGTCTCCACGCTGTAGATGGACTGCTCCAAATGCACGCCGGCGCCCATCACCGGCTTGCGATGCGACCACACCAGGTGGGCGATGCTGCAGTTCAGAAAGAGAAGGCAGCCCCAGAGCGTGGAGAACACCAGGACCGCAATGCTGATGTAGTATTCCTTGAGCTGATCCTTAACGGTGGTGAAGCAGAATTCGTATTTTACGTAGACATCTTGGGGGAGCTTGTGATACACACGTGCTATCTTGATCGCAAACATGGGATATATTGGATATGAAATTCCTGTGGAAAGTAGCAAGCTAGCACTTTGTACAAACACTGTTGAATTGTGGTGGGACTTGCCTGCACACACCAGCCATATGAAAACGAATCCCAGAATACAATTACAGGGCGTTGGATTCCATCGGTGGGAAAGAGCCTTCACCACATTCACATACCGATCCATTGCGATGACTACCATCGATGCCAGATTGACCACCAAACCGAAAATTTGTACCATTGGTATAAACGAACAGAGAAACTCTTCAAGTGTCTAAATAATTCAGTCAATTACAAAGATATAAAATTAAATTAAATTAATTGCAACTGACCCAATTTACACAGGGATGGGAAAACGTCTCCATGTTATTCGTGCAATACGCAGCAGTCATAATCAAGTCGCTTAAGGATAACGAGATTATACAGGTCTTCTGCACAAATCGATGATTTCTGAAAACAGATATTTCAGCCCACAATGTCATCGTAATTAGTTACTTGGAAGACAGACGTTAATTGGAAACATTACCTTCGCATTGTGACTAAAATAGCTGCCACATTCCCGAGAAATGAAACTATCAACAAAATCCCAAACACTATGAGGAAAACCAAACGTTCCTGATCAGTCAAATATGTAATGTCTTCGGGTCGATAGGCCTCAATAGTTGCATTCTGTCAAGCATCAATTTATTATTTATTACATTACAATCCAAAGAAATACGTCTCTCACCGCTTGCACAGTATTACTCGGAGTCATGCTGTTGATTTAATTACTTTGGATTATTGGAATTGTTATTGTCACAGACGATGTTACAAGAATCGCAGCACGCACCAACTGAAAAAAGCAGGTAATTTGCATCCAATTTAATACTCGTTAAGTACGCACTTGATAATTCTGGCAATCATCTGATTAGGTCCGATAACACACAGCGCGATGGTAATTAATAGAAAAAAGCTATGCGCAACGATCAACGAAGGCCATCTGTTCTGTCCTGCGGAAGGCAAATCTGCGTAGGAATGACGGGGTGACGGGGTGATGGGGTGTCTAATTGAAAATTTGTTTGGCGGTGCATGAAACCCACCGGCATTGTGTTATTTATTATCTATATTGTTTGCTGTGTGCGTGTAGTGTCTAGTGTGGACATTATTATTATTACCGCCGTTTATCGCTTGTTAACGTTTATCATCACATATGAGCATGTTCTATAGCGTTCTAGGTGAACATACATACAGGTATGTAATAATGTAATAAAAAGCAACGGGACTTCGCTAGCAGATTGACTTTGTGCGCACTTGGAGAGTCTCATAGGATAGCATTCGTCCTTTGGGCTTACGCACGAAGATTTGCACCGTGTAGTACTTCCCCGGGCTGAGTTTATCAATTTTTTGCGTTAGCACGCTAATTCTGAAAAAAAGAAAAGAAAGGAGCATCAATTTAGTATTTAGCATTTTTCTTGTTCTAAATAGTCATTTTTTCTACGACGACCTCTAAAACTGGTCATTATGACATCGCATACAATGCGTAAAGTTCCAGTTTAATGATGGAGTATCTTAATGAATTCAATAAGCAACTAGTTTCGTAATGA
>JARJDQ010013498.1:0-21431 GCA_030264215.1 Geostiba sp. GC000077 | reverse complement strand
TCATCGTGGTAAGGTGGTAAATTTCATGCCCTTTCCAGCGATGCTATTACATGTACAAAATGTTAGCAAATTTGTTACATAATCAACAAATGTATCACCAAAAGCACGTCCGTAAAATGATTATGTTCGTGGAGGCGCCGGGAGAAACTTTGTGCAAGAAAAGAAACGCATTTTGCTTGCATGTAAAAAAAATCAAACCCCGTCTTTGTGGGAATTAGTTCCACCTAAAAACCTTCCTAATAAAAAAATGTAAAAAAGAATATGCGTGTCCTCATTTTGAAATAAGTCCAATACATTGACATGATGAGAAATAAAATATTAAAGGTGTACTTTCAAACCTTGACCGAGCTATATATTAAAGTATAGCTATATATTATTATCAGAAAACTATATACTGATGATGCCTCTAGTGGACTTTACACCATAATTAGTAAATTTTTGTGCATACCTACATATGCATAACTTTCAGGGTATATGTATACTTTAATGATTGAGTCCCAGTACACGTATTTTTGCCTCCTCGCTTGATCTCACTGATCCCACAATCCGCACGCGTCGCTGCACATCAATCGCCGTGATAATCTAATTAACCTTCTCATCTTACGTATTTGTGCTTCCGCATGAGTACGCCTTCGTTAATTTATTTGCACCGACCTTTTTATTAAACAGCTTCGAGCGAGGAGGAGCGCCTTTGAAAAAATTATCGTAAATTACCGTAAAGTAAACAAGTTGGTTTTAGAATGTTATGATTTAAACGGTCAGTGGGCCTCCTTGACGTCAGTTGGGGTGGAAAATGCGGAAAGCGTGCTCCAGCTCGTATGCACACGCGAAAATTCGCTTTATCTGTTTGTGAGACTAGGTATAATTAATAATTTGTATTAAAACTCTGGCGCACTCCGGCGCACCGTTTTTTTTTGCTCTCCACACTCATCCCCCTCGCGTGCTGCCGCTCTTTTTAACATAATTTTCGCTCGAACGAGTTTAAACGAATCGCTTGTGTTGAGCGCGTAAATAGCCCCATTTCCTCTTCGCCTGCGGGCGTCGCGCCGCCGTTTTTTTCCCAGCCAACCAGGCAAGATGAAGACCTACACGCTGAATATCTTCATCATCGCCATTATCAAGTTCATCAAGAGCATTCACCGCAAAAATAATAAATAAAGTCAGCCCCATGTATTTAGTCGTAACTCAATCATCTTGATGGCAAAATAAAACTATTGATAACGAGGACATAAATTGCCTGTACACCATCGCTAGTGATGCATGTAGGCATCCTATTAAATATGAATCAAAATAATGGCAATTGTGTTTGTATTGCGCGCGAACGCAACGGTGGAAATTTACGACTTCTCGATAATAGGAGGGTCAATATTTATTAGTATTTGTTTTGGTGCACCGATTACGACGTCGTTTCCTTCGGCATGCCGCGACGGATAATATTTCACGGAATGTGTGGTGAAATTTAATACGCGCCTAACATGAAAATGTCTCATTATAGGTATCAATATCAAGGTGAGCACCAAAATCACAACATGCTTGTAATGTAAGCGATGAGATTCGCTTTCAAAGGTCCAAGACACGTTTCATTCTGATTGTGTTATCTTCAGCAGTGTTATTGTTATTTTTGTCAAGCGTTTAAAGATTTCCGAGTTGTAATTAAACAGAAATCCAATTTAAAACGAAATAGTTAAGGGAGTCTTGAGAGAAAATAAAGAACTTCTTGGAGGGGCAGTCAATTAAAATGTTGATTTCTATTTGAGTTCTTAATTCCCTTGTGTTTGGATTAATTAAATTGTTGGAGGCATCGACGACAAGATAGCAAACGAAAGACTGAGGGAGTGAAGGAACAAACGAAAGTAAAGTAACCGAGTAACTTTGAGCAAGGACAAGGACACCAAGAAGGAAGACAAGATTACGGAAAGGGCAAGCGATATAGAAAAATGAGCAGACGATGAAGAGGAAGAGGGATCGAAGCGACTTTATGACTCGTAACTCGTACTAGCGTAGAGTAGATGAGATGATAAAGTTATTGTCGTTCAATATTATGTAATTAAGATGCGTGATAAAATACGATCGGTTCGAATCCTTGATTTCTAAGTACAGACATAAGCACCATAAACACCATCATAATGAGCAAGTGGAAAAGTTAATGGTGCAAGTTAACTTTTTTCAAACTGAAACTATGCAAACTAAAACCTGTTTTCTTCTCGTTTGAGTTCATTTAATTACCTTCTTGTTTGCTCAAACTGGCACTTTTTTTTTTTGCAACTCGAGGACGACGTGCAAACACGATTTTTCAGTGGATTTATAACATACCCCCTTCTAGTGTTTTATTTTTCTTCGTTTTTTCGAAAACGTTCGTGTACGTTTATAAAGAATTTATGAATTATTTGAGGCAAACTTGAAATATTATAATTAACGAAGTTAGTTAATTATCTCGCACAGTTTCTGATTTAATTAATAATTAAACCTCCCTGGCGTATTCTATATAGGTATAGATAGTTAACAATTACCGGGAGCCCGATCCTCATTTTCCTCTTCCCTTCTTCCTTCCCTCTCGCATTCTTCGCGCGTGGAGGAGAGAGTTGCCTCCTTCGCACTCCTCGCTCACTTAGCTGGTTGGTGCTCAATAGATTTTCGTTGTGTATTGAGTGCCGTATCAACTCAGTCCTTTGTGCGCCTTAATTAGACACACAGCGTTTTAAATCTGTAACATGACTAAAAATGGCGGCGCACCAAGAGAGCGCGAGCGCGCGCGCCGATGCCTCATTAATGTGTGCCGCGCTAAACACTAACTAGCGCTCATTGCGCATTGCGCGGCGCGTTTTAACAATGCCCCCCAATATCAATGGCATTGGTGCTCGTCGTGCTTGTTTCCACATATTTATTCGCCAGCGCTATAGTTGGGCATCGGAGGAGCAAAATATATTGCCATTCAATTTTTCCGCCTCATTCATTCCACGGCGATATTTTATAATGATCATTAACGAGGGTGCTCTCGCTGCACGCGATGCGCAACGCATAACGAGGAGCTAAACGCGTAGATAACGTGCTTATTGAAATATCATATTGTTTATCCATACATAAAGGTGCATTTTTACTCTTCCCTAATTAACCCAATCTTAATATTTTTACATGAAAAATTTACACTCGCCGCATTCGAACACTCACGTAATTTAAAATTTTGTTTTGAATCTGCAGAATTTATTTCGTTTCTTTAACAGTTATTTTTAGCCCGTAAAAAATATGTAAGTTTGGAGCCATTGCGAGGAATCTCGATTCTCACAAAAACTCAAATAATTAATAACTCCATATATTCTGCCGGATACGAAGGATTTTTCTATCACTGACTGTACACTTTTGACACTAACACCTAAAAGAATTGTGTGTACAGATTGCACAGAGTTGCCGGGTCAAAGTGGTGTTCCCCACCAGTTCCAAGCGCGCCAAAAAAAAAATTAAACTTTATTCTTAATTATTTTTGAAACCAGACGGTGAAAATATTTAATTTTTTTGAATGCGCATACATATTGCACACAGTTACATCCTCACTAAAATTTAATTCATTTCTATTGAGCCGTTTTGGAATGAAACCCCATAAACAAATGTTCCTATCCGCTACGAGTTAAATTTGTTTAAATTGGTGTAACTTTTTTTTTGCATTAAAACTTTTATCTGAAAATTGTCCGATTAGTACGCCTGCAAATTTTCATTAAATTCTATCGAAGGAAGTTGTCGCACAAGGACTACCTTATTAATGGGACCACTAATTTTGGCGTTTATTATCCAGCACAGATTCTGTTCGGCACTAATACGCGGCAGATTTTAAAATTCGGTGGCACTATAAAGCGGAATTTATTCGAATCTTTACATTAATATTTTCGTCACACATCTAATGGACGCGCATAATTTGCGGTAAATATAGTCTTTGATTTGAAGCTGCAACAAAGAGTATCGAATAGCCCCCACGTAAGCTTCGGCTGAAAACGACAACCTGAGTTTCAAACAAAACCCGTTTCCTTTGATGTTATACTTCAGGACGTAATTTCGCATCGGGCGCACGACCGGACACTGCCTGTAGGTCCTTATGAGTGTGTGGCTGTGTGCCTGCGCGTGTGTGCAAACAGGGCGATCATGTGAAACATTGAAACAAACGTTGGCGATGATGCACGGAGCGTGTGGCTGTGGTGTAGTGCACACTGCACAAATGAAGCTCAGGATAGATGCGTTGTCCGCGCACACACACATATTAAATGGCATGTTGGCAACGTAACTAATGCATCGCTGATGGCCGTCGCGCCGCGTCCCTGTTCATGATATCCTTAATTACGTGCTGCACTTTCATCTTATGCGCGCGCAGCGCACGTAATTGCGCTTATTTATCTGCCGCCGGTGGTCGTTTTTCTATTCGCGAATTTAACACCACTCAAAGGCGATAATTACGGGAGGAATCACCCGGAACGCGACGACACGTGAATTTCAACGCTTGTTTTCGTGATGTATTATTTACGTCCGCTTCGTTATGCCACGTTATGCGCTTAGAAATTTTAATTTGATTTCGTATT
This sequence comes from Geostiba sp. GC000077, assembly GCA_030264215.1. Classification (NCBI taxonomy): domain Eukaryota; kingdom Metazoa; phylum Arthropoda; class Insecta; order Coleoptera; family Staphylinidae; genus Geostiba; species Geostiba sp. GC000077. The sequence continues at coordinate 16,869 of JARJDQ010013498.1, read as the reverse complement.
TTCGTCCATTAGCCGCATTTAACATGTGTCGGGTGGTCAAAGGTCCGGCATTCAAAATTTGAGGACAAGACACGCAAGATGCGAACTGCCATACGATCAATCCAATTTGCATATTTATCTCGACTGTCTGCATGTTGTTGACACCTTATTTCAATTTCTAATCAATTTGCATTAACATATTTTATATTCGACGCCGGGGCCGTGCTTATGCTAATTGAGTGTTTTTTTCATTTTGCGGACTTAGAAATGTTTCTTTTTTGCACATCTCGCATATTTCACTTAATTGCTCGGAGCTTATGATCATTCTGGAAAAGCAGAATTCAATTATGATTAAAAAATAAATAAGCTGTGAGTCTGCAATTTGCTCATTGCACAGATGATTGAGTCGATTCACTGTAATTAAATAATTATTATATTTATTGCGTTTGGACACAAATAAGTCAATTAAGTGCAATTATGTGTAATTGATTGTGTCGATAATTAGCCAGGGGGATATTAATTGAACGAGTTTTTCTGCTCTGAGCGCTCACATTGCATTCCCAATGAACTCGTTTTTATTTGCGTACCATCGTAGCCAGCAGTACAAAAAATACACTCCGATTGGCAAGTTTACATCAGATGAATATTAATTGGATTGGAGACTTTGTCAAAACCGCGAGGTGTTAATGACGATCGATTCGGTTAAATCCCGTGTACTTGGGTACTCCTTACAGGTCTTACACTAAGCTCCTCTCCGGGCCGTGAGTACAAGTAGTGCGATTGTAATGCCGCCCGAATCTCGATCACACTCACTCGGGGCGCGAGAGGCACTGAATACATTTAATTTTTCCCGCCGCTCTTCCCCAGCGCCCGGCAATCTTCTCTTTCTGGCCTCGTTCGGGCACTTAACTGGCAGTAAGCAAGCACTCAGTACAGATAAACTCCCTAGTACTATGGGCAAGTGGTACGAGTGTAGAGGGTAATCTTTCTCGCTTGTAGAAGCGCTTCTCCAATCTTTATTTGTATACAGTTTGTTTGCGCAAAAAATAACACGCTGGGAAAATTGCAACAACTGGCCACGGCATCGGTAAATGAGGATGCATTTAGTTGAGCCTTGAAGCGGATCGACGAACATTTCGGCGTTGATCTAAACGCGCAAGTGCGATTATCGCTGCGCCTGCTAAATGGGGCCGAGGCAGTGTGTGTGTTTGTTGATACGCTCTCTATAGCAGCCGGCTGGAGGCGGCGAGCACTGCGGCACCTCCAGTCTCGAGGTCTCGCCGCTTCGTTCGGTAGAGGGGGCTATGAGGCTAAGGGAATATTCATAAAGGGCATTTTCTCTCTGGTCTGGCTCGGGATCTGCTCCGCTTCCCATGGTCTCGCACACACACATCCAGCATCCTCAGCCGGCCAACTCGGGACCCACGATTCTCATCCCCGCGGTGTGTTGGTGTAGTTGAGTGACGCTTTCGTATTAGGCTTTTCTTATGCCTCGGAATAGTCAAAAGCCTATAATGGCATCCATTAAACATTGACCACCTACTATACGGGAACCGGAGCTACTCGCTCTCTCTCGCTGCTGCTCGGCTAAGGCGCAAGGACGAAAAGTAAAAGCCGAATTAAAATATCACTCATGATCATGACGCAGGAGCGGGAGCAAGAGCAAGTGGACGGCATGGGCGAGCAGCAGCAATAGAAGCGACGGCGGCGGCTAATGGATGAAACTTTTATTACACACTCAATTTCGAACTCAAACCGTCGTCCGTCGCTCGCTTCTTTCGTTCCTTATAATTCATACATGCATTAACAATGTGTGCTGTTTCATCTGCCTGGCTATTAGCGAAGTAAAACACCGGATAGAGACAATTATTTTTTGTTAAAATTGGCGGTAAGGTTAGTAAAAATCGTCATTTATAAATCGCTCAGTAGCTTTCCTGTACATAGGCATTAAATCATAACATAATAGGTGTTGTTGTTATTGTTGTTAATTGCCGAATAGTTCAGTTAGTCGTCCCACCAGTCAATTTTAGGAATAATAATTTTTATTCCTGCTTACAGGGTGTTTACGGTCTTGAGTTTATACTTCTAGGATACTATTAACCAAACTAAATTTTTATGGATTCTACTTTATTCAATTTTTTCTTCTGAATTTTCGTGTCGTTTTTTATTCCCAAAAAATGTTTAAGTTTAAAATTATCGGGACATTGATGATTCATATTCAACCAGTAATTTAATTCCCGAGACAACCTTATTTCAATAATAAAATGTAAAATCATTACCTTCTTTGTGTTTTGCTCATTTTGTGGTTTGTGGACTGTTACTTTCAATTTGATCGGTTAGTAAATAAAAATAACTATCGAATGTCACTCGTTTTAAAATGTACACTTTCTATTTAGCTTTAGCCAAACAGGATATAAAGTGGATGTTTATGAGTGTTCGTAGAAAAAATTATAACTTTACTGCCTTGACACATAAATAATTATATTCTGTGCGTAAATTTCTTTCACTTCATTACCATTACAATTGAGTGAATTTACCATCCCTGGCATTTTAATCTACGCATGTGGCGAGAATGACGTTATGTATAAAGGCTTTTCGGAATCAATCACTTCAAACAAAATTTGCGGAATTCAAGGACACCGATTGTCCATTAGCGATGATTACAATATCGCGTCGATAATCGATTTGCGCTGGCCGCGCGGCGATGTGTCGCCATCGCCGGCTCCGGAGGGTACCAGACCCACTCAATATCCGCCACTCTAGTTTCTTTACAACCCTGCCAACCCTACCGGCCCCGCACTGCACTCTCCAATCTTGTAAAGTTTAATTGAACGATGTACCCGCTAAATTTAGTTTGACAAACATCACAAGCGAATTTTATGTCTTACATCTTACACAATCGATTGCTGCCAAGGCTGTGTTTTTTACCCTATCGCAAATATCGATCCCGATGTGGCAATCTGTTAAACCTTTTTCATTCGCCATTTTAACATTCATTGCGTTCATATATATTGACGAGCATTTTCGATATATTGGCGCGCAGCCCCCAAAGGCGAAAAAAAAAGATGAGAATAAAGTAGTAAATTGCGTAATAATTTATTCCGGCATAAAAGGGATTCGGCCGTAAAAAAGCGAATTTCCTAATTGAGCATCAACCGACTCCGGGCGCCGCCGCCACGGCTCTCCAGCCGGCGCGCGAAGATTCAATTCATGGTTTATGGGAGGGCGTGAAGTTTGATATAGGAAAGCGATATCTGGATTACTTTCCTTGATGAGAAATGAAAATCTAAAACGCATTAAGGAAATTGCCATTGCTTTTAAATTAATGTTAATTGCAACGCGACGGCAAGTTCTACGGGCGTGCGAGTCTGCCTGCCACCCCTCTGAACGTTTGTCGCCGCGTGCGATTTGGCGCAAATTGTTATTGAAATTGATGTTTTGGCGTTCGACGCAACGCAGCTCAACCGAACGCATTGCAGAGACAGGAGGGGCTTATAGGGACTTCAAGCGTATTATAAAAGCATGTTAATAATTTAATCCTGCTTATTAAATTATTATCCTGTTATTTTGTTGTTGATGATTTCAAATCGGGCATTTTCCAATGAAGACATTGCGGAACTTATCCGAAATGGAACGAACGAATGTACTTGCTTTTGTGGCGCATGAGCATGGGAAAACAGGGTTGTGCGGATTGTTGGCGGCGTGGGTGGAGGCGGCCCAGCGACGCCGACGGTTGAAGGCACTCAGCTTAATGAAACGAGTAATCCTCGGAACATCTCGCTGTCTAATCCATCTGGATGCATTCCTTTGCGTTTTAATATCCATCCGCGAACGCTCGAATCTGTGACAATTGCGGTGCGATGGAAGCGCACGGGGGTGGCACTCTCGCTAACTACACGTGCAACTTAAATCAATTCCGGTGCGAGGAGTGTGTGTGTGTGTGTGTGGGTGTGTGTGGGTGTGTGTGGGCACGCGTGTCGCTGCCTGTTTTTCCAATTTCGAACGAAACAAGACGGAAGGCCGGCACCGTCCCGCTTTTCTTCCGCCCCCGGTGAGCTGCAACGGTGCCACCACTGCCACCACTGCCGGGACGGGGACGTCGTCGAGCGCTGCTGGTTTTTTAATTAAACGCCGCCAACAGCACGGATCTCGACCGGGGGGGCGGGCGAAAAAACAACAAAACGACGACTCAATTAATTAATTACTCTGGTTTCATAGTTAAATTAGCTTCCGGAATTTAAGTCGGTGTTTAACCTCGAGTTTCGGCACAATTTAATTCATCAACTAAGACCTCCCACCGCCCGGTTTCAGATTTATGAATTGTACCACTGAGTTATTCATTTTAAAGCTTCGTTCCTTCTTCAACCTGCAATTTTACTGGATACAGGATGTCAAAAGTAGGCATAACACACTTCACACTTCTGCTAATAAGTGAAAATTGAATATTGGTCATGGATTGATTTAGATGTACATTTGGCTAAAGGTGATATTGTATTGCGAAAGTCACTGATTCAAGTTCCTTTGCATGGACTAGTATTGCATTTTGTGGCGGTAAGGACCTGTATGGGTCGGTATTATGCTACGCGCGATGCGGTGAAACAGTCGCTTTCTCTCATTTTCGTACGCTGCGCCGCCGCCGCCACCGCCGCCCGCGTCATTACTGCCTTACCTCACCCACCCTTACCCGTCCCGTTAATTACCGCCTGATGTGCATGGGAGCAATGAAAGTTTACCAGTTAATTAGGGAAAACGTCCCTCCAAGTCGCCCGCCCAACGCCACCATCACTCGTCCTCCTCCCTCCTCACTCCTTCCTCAGTCCTCACTCCTCTCTTCTTCCCCCGACTTAAATATTTATACGGTTACCGTAACGGGGCAGCCGAGCAATGTGGGGCGTCACCATGTCGTCCTCTACGTCAACGTCCGTTGTTGTTGTTGTTGTTGTTACCGCTAGTCAATGCAGTGCACTCAGTGGATGCTGAGGAGGGTTCAACGATTGTGCAGGCTGCAGGGTTGCTGAGGGGGAACAATGCTCACCCAGCGCCACCCACTAATTAGCTTTATTGCCACCCTTTAGTGGTGCACTCTAAACCCTCCTGCATCCACGTTTATAACCCAATTACCAATCAAGAATCAATCGACTATCTCAACGAGCAAAATCAATTCCATTAGGGAGAAAGTTGACGGCGTACGATTCTTCGGTTGTGTACAAGTCACCAGCCCCCTCCCCAAGCCCCGCTCATAAAAGCCGAATCGACATATCGCCGTAATGAGATTTACAGTGGGCGACAAACAAAATCACGTGACGTGACCCAATTTGAAGAACAGGTCATTGATATCAATTTATTGTAGAGCGACATTTCAATTAGGGTTAAATCTCAATCCAAGCGCAAAAACAAAAGCATTTTTTTCGCAACCGAGGAAAAACGGATCTTATAGTATTATAGTGAGAACGAGAGGTGGTGTGGCGGAGCGCGCGCAGGGAGTGTGGAGGCGGCAGCCCCGCTGCTGACGCGAGACGCAGTCACAGTGCGAAGGGCAATTAGGTAAAGTAAAGCGTTCCGCAGACAAAGACGGGGAACAAGAGATGCAAATGTACATTAGCCTAATTGAACATTAGGTGAAATGAACAGTTGGACCCCATTAGCTACCGTTTGATTTATTACTTCATTTTATCAAAGCCGTTTGTTTCAAATAAAATGTCACCGACCGTGAGTGGGATATCGCGTCGGCGACATTTCTATGCTATGCAAGCGCGTTTATGCAACCCAACCTACATGGCAAACGCAAGCCTTAAAGCCTCCAGAACATTCAATGCACTTTCTACTGCTTGCTGAAGGCCCGGAGGTGACATGATACGACATGATACATTTAATTAAAGATAGCTTTCCATCAGGCACCATTTAATAATTACATTTCCAATTCTAATTTCAATTATAATTATTGCCTAGCCCCCCGAAAATCAAATCCAATCTTCTTGTTGACCGTCTCCGGGTCTGGCCAACACCCCCTGCCCTCCCGTACACCCCCACCATTCGTTTACTATTAGTATTGATGTCCAACGTCCTGTATCATCCCGCTGCCCTTTTACTCCAGTTGCCACAAAAATATGTGCATGCGGTTTCTATTTGATTGAATGAACCAGTCCCTGGGCAGATAGAGACGACGCTAGTACTTCCGAAATTAAGCAACGACCCGTGCACTTCCTGTGATTGACTTGCGTTGCCGCCCGCTCCTGCTCACGTTACACTTACCATTAACGTTCATGTTACCAAACATCGAAAATTGTTGTTCAACCCAATCGCCAAGTTTTTCCTGCGCCTAGTCATCAATGGATTTTAAAGAGATTGGGGATTGATTCTTGATGAAGATTTTCGGTTTCTAGTGGTTTCCTTGACAACGCATCTTCTTTTTTTAATAGACAAAGATGTTGAATACGTCATGATGATGTACTTAGTGCCACACACGGAGACAATTTCGTCCTCCCTATGTCGACGTCGTCGTCAACTGTTGAATTATTCAAAGGAGACAAATTCAATGCGAGGCACGCGATTTGACTGACTCGCGTCTTTATCGATATAAAATGTCTGGCACGAACGGCGCAACATTTGTGAAAGTTTCTAAATAAAATTTTTATTTTTATCGCCAGCCGCAAAGTTGACGCAAAAATTTGTTAATGAATATTGATTTGATTTGCATGGAATCCACAATCGATGCGCTATTCCTATTCGAACACACAATCTTGGTGAGTGAGCGGCGGCGCCGCTGGCAGTGTGATTTATTTTTCCCGCGTTGCCAGCGTTGGCTTTTAGTTTAATTGAACCGCGCTGATATCGTTAATGTGAGTGTTTATTTATAAAGTTTTCGGCACTTTTCAAACATGCATGAAGCCTTTTCACATGAGACGCTGACGCGCCCGAGTGCACGCTTTCGTCCTCGGGCATTAAGCTTGCAGAAAGAGCATATAGAATATAGATTAATAAGTAAAACATCCATCTTTGTGCGCCGCGCGGGAGGATTTATGTAAGCCGGAGCCGTAATTACCGCCCCCGTTGTGTCTGCGCGCGCGCTCGCCGCGTGCCGTGAGTCATATCTGAGTTGATAGCTGAAAATGAGCACGTTAATTAGCAATATAGATCGTGACCATAAATAAAGTAGTGTAATCCTCGCCGTCGTTGTTTTAATTGTGGAGCGGAACATCCTTCGACGTTAGAGCGGTCCTCTCCAAATCCCCACTCTAAACAAAACAGCAGTGTCCTTTTCGCAACACTTGTTCGCGGCCGAAATCTCTTTTATGCCCGGCGTGTCCTTGCGTCGGCACGGAAAATGCAGTAGGTGGGAGGGGGAGAGGGCGTTAGCATAACAGAGGCACCCATTGGAAGCATTTCCATGTGAAATGTGCCGAAGGGTTTCTCGACAGCGTTTTTCCCAATTACAGTCATTCGTCCAAGCGGACAATTAAAAACCGCCCCCGCCGTTGGGCGCAGACAGTTTTTAGTACAAACAATTCGCGCAATTTTTTTTGTGCGGCGGCATGCGCCCGTTCCTATTTTTATTATTTGAGCGCTTTCTATGAACAGTTTGCATTAACGTGCGTGCATTGAAAGTTGCCGGCCTGCCGGACGATAGCGAGCGTATGCAATTCGAATTGGCGGGTCACAATGGCTTGGGTCTCCGGACTGCGCCTGGGCATTGGAATAACAAACGAACCTTTCTAATATTAAATTCAATTATTTTCGCCCCGTTGTACGTATTATGCCGTACAGCAGCGGGCCGCGGGTTGAATTTCTGCGAAAAATCCAAAGGACATAATCAAAAACTAATCTATTATTGCGAACGGGCAATATCAATAATACTGGCTGCATTATCGAGCCCGAGCGGGGGTGAGCAGGACTGCAAGCCGCGCGCCTCCACCACTCGCGCACGAATTCTACGGGAGCATTATATCAAAGTCAAAAAGTTAATATCCTATCCGTCTTGTTCCAGTTATTATTTTCTATATGCTGTGGTCATTTCCTCAAACTGCTGATTGATGATGCCTCCCCAATGCCTGCCTGCATATGCGCAAGCACCGTTGGGGCCGTTGGGGGAGAGACGAGAGAAATATTAATAAAACAAAAAGTAAACAGCAAACGCAGCGGCATCTCGCGCGTCTCGCCCTAATAACGCAATCATTGATTAGCGCCAAACGAACACGTTGTGCCCTCCTCTATCCCATCCTAATGTATAAACACCGCATGTGTTCGTTTGGGGGAATTAAATCAAAACCTAATTTCGCTGCCTGCGCGCCCAACACCCCTTTCTGCGTTAATTAGTTAAGACATTGCGCAGTTGTGAGTCGGAATCGTCTGGCAGACGGAAAATAGTTTGTTTTGCGACGAGGATGGATAGATGGATAAACTCCAAACATACAAACTGTTACTAACATCCTCACGCTCGCCAAGCCCCCGACCATCAGACAATATTTTTTCCAACAGAGATGTTTTGTGAAGTGCTCCAACTGCGCGGGGGTTAATATTATACAGATGTGGTTCCGGCTCAGTGGAGGCCATCTCCAAGGGTTTCCGAAACAAGCTGTGTGCCACGAGAAGCTAGCAAGGGGACACATCGCACATACCACACGATCGCGCGTCTCGATGATGGTGGCTTTGGCGGCGCGACGAAGTGAAGGGAGCTGGAGAGTGTGCGCAGGGGGACCTTCAACAAAACAATTTCGATTCAGATTCTAAATGATGTTTACTTTCCATTAGGCACTAGAAGTGTCGATAGCGCACATAAATTTCATCGCTGCTTAATGCGCGCTCCTCCTCCCCGCCAGCCAGCCCTCTCGTTATTCTAATTACAACATTGCATAACCTAATTCGCGCAATGAAAGGAATTAATTAATTTTTTTTAGGGACTTTAGTAGAGCGTCTAATTGGATTCGAATTCGCTGTGTGTATGTGCCCGCCCCGTGTTTTTCCATTCCCTTTTCGCACGCTGTGTGTAAACACGAACACGAAGCACATTGTAATTGTCCTTTTCGGAAAGGGGGCGGCGGCGGCGGCGGCTTTCTTTGGCGTCGCGCGCAATTTGCAAATTGTGTGTATTTGCGCCATCGAACCTGTAGTTTGTTAGGTAGTAGTGCATGCGGATTAGAAGGACGAACGGCGCCACGTAGCACACGCCGGAAACAACAAATGCACTTGAATATTTAAAGTAAATTAAATTTCGCGAATGGAAAACAAGACAATCTTGCAGATTGCGGGCGCACGCCTGCTCCCGACACCGCTCCGACCTCCGACGATAGTCCATTATAGTGATGCGCAAAACTCGAGAGATATTGGAAGTTTTTATTGATATAATCCTGATGAACCCATGTGAGCTTGTCAGTTTGTCCTCATTGCCCATTAGCGAGATTGAACCAACCTCATCCTACGACTGTTTTTCCACCGCCGCACATACTCCCTACCGCCCTCCCTCCCTCCTCTCGCCCTCCCCAGAACGTCGCTACCACCCGCCGCACTTCCGCTTCTTTCAGTCACCTCCATCCAGCGATCCCGCCTGCTCTCCTGCGCCACGAAGAAAGAAATTGTTTCCTGAAACGTTCGGGAAATGAATTAATGTATTATGCGCATACATTATTGATTAGTACTAATGTTAATGTACCGAAACACATAGCTACATTGTAATTGATATTTACGACTTGCGTTACGACCTGCTTCCGTCCAGGATTCTCTTTCTTTCATTACGCAAGTTTATTTTTGGGGCCAAGACCCCTGGATTTGGCTGCATAAACGAATTATTCTCTGCACTTGGCACAATGACTAAAATGCTACCTATCTTTGTTACAGATGAGTCTCACTTTTGCGAGGAGGACGGCATTGACGACGTGACCCGAGAGCATCCAAGGCACCAGCGATGGGGTGGATGAACCACGTCGAGTTTTATCCAACGAAGTATCTTAATAAACAAAAACTAAACACAAACCATGCGCGTAACGCAACAAAACTGGACGCAGTGATAAAGCGCTGAAGTGATATTAATCGACGACGAAGTGGTGTTAAGTCTACGCGATGCTGAGTGAACAACGAAGAGGAGATATGCAAGTGGATGCGGCACCGATTTCGAAGTGTGGGTTTTGCGCCCCGAAATTTGTTTGTACAAAGTTTGTTAGTTAGTTAATCATGAACGCTCTAATTTAAGGTCCGCGTTTGATGAAAGAGACTTATTGTGTACTTAAATCATTGTAAATAGAATCATTCGATTGTATTTAAAACACAAATAATGTTAAACTGGGGAAAGAACACAGAAAGGAAACGGAAAGCAAATATTGTGAAGGACATGCTGGTCGGAGATCAACAATCATTTTCGAGATGCCGATGGCATCTTCGATAATCTTTATTTTGTACATACAATCTATTGAGTAATAATAATTAATTGTTAAATATCGAAGGAAACCACTAAATATCCGAGACGAAAAATAACGAAACACACATTGTGAGTGAATGAATGGCACCTACAGAGATGCGATAAGCGTTCTTCTTCCTTTTTGAAGTTTAAGAGGCGGGGCAAATGGTCAAAGAAGCACGTTCGCTTAGATAACACGCGTTATCGCCTTTGTCCCAACAATGGACTTGTGATTATTGTTTAAATTATTGTATTATTCGTTTATTTCTCGTTGCTATTGTTGTTACTAGGTAATATTTTAAATCTTCGATTATCCGGAACTGCAAACGAAGCGAGCGACAGTTTGGTTGCACGACATAGCAAATCTCAATTCTTAATATATCGAACCGTTTCCGAATCATTACAAATTGTCAATTCATCATCCTTCTCTGCGTTATTGTTTCCATAATCAAACGTTGTGTGCGCCACGAAATGTATACCGAACGGAAGAAACGAAACCTGTCAATCATTCAATCCGAAGTACAAACAATCACGAAGGCAAGCGAGAAGCAGGACATCGTGCGAGATTTGCGCTTTAATTGTAACACTCGTTTGTAATTGAAGCGGGGGAACAACACCGAGCGCACCGAGCCAACGCATCGCCGCCGCCTCCCAAGCAAGGCGGCGGCGGCGTGTAATGAAATCTCATACGCGCTGCTGCGGCGATTTGTAGTTATTAAAAAGTTAAATTGTGTGCAATAAACCAACATCCTGAGCAGACACAATCGCAACAAGCCATAAAATCTTATCCATATATTCCTCGCCGCCTTCTTTCTTCCTTTCTCTCCACTCAATTTTCTTGGTGGTATTTTATTTGAGTCTCGTCCCAAAGCAATCCCAACATCCTGGAGTCTTGTACTTTTAATAACCAACACATCGTATAAAAACACTAAAAACACACACACTGACACACACCCACAACACACACTGAGAAAATGATTTGCTCAAAATGTTTCTATTATAAAATATCAAAAAGGGAAAGAAAATAAATCTAAAACGAGTAACACTTGAATTTGGAAATTTGGACAATTGGAAAAGGACGTTGAAAAGTTAGGTTTCCATTAATTCTGTGTGCATTCCACAATAATAAACAAAATCAATTTGAAAACCGTCTATCGCTTTATTTGACTTGACAATTCCATTAATCGTTTACTTTATTATTACCTTTCTATATTTTCAGCGAGCGTCGTCTTCTTTTTGGCGCCGACATTAATTGAAAATAAAGTTTGCTCGTTCATTCAATCATTCAATGCACTTCAATTGGTCGCGCGAGGTGGTGCCAAGCGTCGCCGCCATCGACCGACGACCGAAAACGGTTGAAAGGTTGAACGTTTTCTATAAAATTTCGATGTGTTTTTATTCCACAGGTGCCCAGATACATCGAATGTCGCTTAGAGGGTAGTCGAAAAATTTTCCAACGCATTTCCCCAGCGATGTTAAAAGGTTTGTGATGTCCCTTAATAATATACACACATTCCACATCAGTGTTGGATTTACCCCAACACCTTTAACTTTGGCACCTAATTAAATCCTCTAAAAGTGCACCAAACATTCTTTATTGGAACAAGGAGACAAGAGCATAAAAAGTGAACCAGTGGACTCCACAATTTGGTTTGCTGTTTCAGAAGATCAAGTCTACTGAATAGTATATTTATTTAATACACTCATTATTGATTGGTTAAATGCATATTATATTCTTCATGGTGGGTTGATTTCGGCTCGGATAAGTAGCCTGCTAGCAATACTAGCGCTTCTATAAAGTAGCGTGCGCCACAATTACATTGTGGTGCCGTTGTGCGGTACAAAAGTAGTATTTATTAGTCTGGTGTGGGTTTTGGGGCATGGAGTAGAAGAGGAATTAGTAGTTGTCGGATGGATATGAATAATAGGGATTTGAATTATGAAACAGCACGCCTGGGCAAGGACATGGACTTACGCCTCGCTGGGAAAGCGCCACATGTTCTTTGGCGCTGTCGGTGTGCAAGCAAACGTGCAACTAATCTCACGCAATGGGATAGCGCAAAAGTTTATACTTTTTCGAAATTTATTTAAATACATGGAATGCAGCAAGAAGCAATAGCTTCATCTTAAATTTACGCGTTTAGTCCTCTACAGGGTGTCCCATTAATCGGGTAATTCCTCTGGCGGTTTTATAGATGGCCTTTAGCGAAAAAAAGTTGGTAAATTGTTCTTCATGACCTAGTGTGATAAAATTTCTTTGTCAACTTTGTTTCTAATTATTTTCCTATTCCAATTGTAATTTTTGATCCACCGGTAATATCGTAGGAGAAATTGAATTTTAAAAAAACTAGTCCTAAGTTTAAAACTAGATTTGAAAACTTGTTATTTTAAAATACAATTCCTCCTAAGATTTTGCCAATGGATGAAAAATTTCAATTGAAATAGGTAACAAATTAAATAAATAATCTTTCAATTACAACTTAACTTAAAACAAAAGAATAATTACAAACATAGTTGACAATAAAGCTTTACTACCCTGTATCTCGGCCATGAAGAACAATTTACCAATCTTTTTTCGCTCAATGTACTTCTTTTAATGCCATCTATAAAACCTCCAGAGGAATTACGCGATTAATTGAACACCCTGTATAGTCCTCTGTCTGACTCAAAAGTCAACCTCCACTTTGCCAAATGTATTTTGATTGCATGGATTGAATAAACGTGAAAGTCTGCTTGTGCAAATTGCAGGTAAGTAAAATGTCAGTAAAGTAGATTGTAGCTGTTCTCCTGTGTACCGTGAATAGAAATACGCACACTTTAAAAACAATAAAATGCATTTGGATTTAAGCTTTGCAGGGCGGCAGGCATGGAGGAATAAAACATGATTTTTCATGACGGTGCGGAGGACATAAAGACCTCCTCCGCACACGGTGTGGCGACCGCATCTCTCCGTCCTGGGGTCTGCCTGAAAAACTACTATTTGGCATTTGCAGCCGGGGATCCTTATTGCAAAACGCCAGCGCATACAGCGCGTACGCATAAAACCTTTACTGCCTATACAAGCGTTCATCTAATATTAAAACCTAATCACATTTGAAAAGACCTCTTAAATTTATCAAATCTAATCACTACCGTTTTTAATAATTCATAATCGGGTAGCGGCGCAACGTGGTGCCCCGTGAATGTGGCGAAATGACAAAGACGTGGGGGGCGCTTGGTGGCAGCGCGCCGGTGGCGTATTCGGATTTGGATACACACTGCCCAGGCGTGGGGTCGCGACTCTCAAAGAAGTTGGCAAACGGGGGGCCCGAATGTGCAAAGCATACGTATGTAGTACCTATCACAAAACACTTTAATGAATATTTAAATTTCAAAAGGACTTTATATCGCCACACGAAAACGAACGCAGGAACCGGCCGACGTTTGCATTCGGTGTAATTTATACTATTTATGCTACATGCAGAATTCATCAACCAGAGGGAAAAAAGGATGGAGGCAATACACATGTGTTGGTCGTGCGCAAGTAATTGTTAATTAGATGCCATTTTCTTGCACGCCAGCATGCGGTCAACTTTATCTAAATTACAATGCAGTCGTTGATCGCGCGCGCACTCCGACGAACGTTTTGCGGTTGTTTGTAATGTGCACTTGTTACGTCAGATAACAATGATATAGGAACTAATTTATTTAACTGTTACAATCGCCTATCGCGTATGTGAATAATGCAAGGATTCCAAACTGGCCTGCACCATTCAGTTACACAACCCATTTGATTCGATCAAAATTATTTCCGGCAGTTTCACTTAATGCATCTGAATATTAATTGTTCGGAATTGCACCGCATCACATTCAAAACATTTTCATTTTGACACTGTGCCAGGTTTTATAGTATTTGCTCTTAGCGTAAGTAACGCCTCTCAACATTCTTTAAAAGTAAAGTTAAGATTAGATTACTTAAATTTAATCCAAATCCAAGGGGTGTAATTTTCTATTTCACTCCTAAAGTGCACGAAACGAATGCCAACCCATTTTATATCCCTAAAAAAGAATACAAGATAAGATTTAATTATTTTTTCGGGAGGCAATTTTGAACGCAACGAAACGAACAGAGAGGAAAAAAGTTCATTAATCAACTCCGGAGGATTACACACTTCCGTAAAGTCAAATTAGTATTGTTATTCTTCGTACCTACACTCGTCGGACTGACGGGTTCGGGGAGGGAAAGGGCCGGTTGGCCTCTCGCGGAATTGAGGAAATAAAACTTTTACGTTTCTATTTAATTGCTTTTTTGTTAATTTAGAGCCGGGAATCCTACCTACCGAACTAAGCATTTATGAAAGTACGCCGCGCACCGCCTCGATTTCGTAGGTGTCTGCACACACAGGCACTCATTTCGTTCCGTTTGCGTAGTCCTGGGAAACAATAAAAAAAGCAGCGCGCCGTTCGATTTGGGTAGTGCAATATAAAAGGCCAGTAATAAGCGGGGCGACCTTTCGGTGGCTTCGTTTCGTCGTTTCGTGTCTTGCGAACATTTGGCCGCAGTGTTTGATGGATTGAGCTAACGGTTCACCTGGTATGATGAACGGTGATAGATAATTTCTTTCTACATGACTCATTAGCACACATGTTCGGGGTGTGCGATTGCATCTTACAGCGAAATGCAGTCGAGGCAAAGCCCACATGCTTTATCGACACGAAGTTTTAATCTCAAATCAACTAACATTCATTTTGCATTAAACGTCTGCGTAATTGTCACTGTCACTCTGTCGCATCAAGAAGAAAAGAACATTAAAATGCAAAAAAAAAAAGGTAAATCGAAACAAGACCGATTTACGACTTTGTTTATGAAATATATTCCGTAGCAACGCATTAAAACGAAGATATATTTATTGGAATTAAATTAATTTTAATGAACTTTTAACGAGCTCCCGCCGGTAATTGCTATATTTAATTAAAGATATTTCTGTCTGGCTGGCGCAAAAGATGAATAAGCAGTGCGAGCGAGAAGCGCACACCGCGTGTGTCGGGAGGAGAGACCCGACAAATGCGCGATGGGGTTAGTTGTTAGAGGGATGAGGGCCGGTGGGCTGGTGGCGGCACTAGAAGCTTGCACACTGGCAGAGGCGGCGGCGCGGCAGACGCTCACGCTCTGCCAGCGCCCACCGCCACACCGCCAGGATGCAGTCCTATTAGTGCAGAGACTGAAGTTGCAGACAAAATACACTATAAGTAGGGTATAGTCACTGTTAGATTATTATAGCATTCATTAGAGTTTGCTAATTACTCCTTGCTTTAATGAATAAGCTCTAATGAACCACTTTCTGTTAATTAAAGGGAGCGGCGCGGAGACACTGCCAACTAAATGAAAGTTAACAGAAAACACCCAAAACGAATACAAATATTTTCACTCCTCCTCGTCGACAGAGCAACAGCGACGTGGGTCGTCTTCAATCAGAGCTTTCGACTTGTTCTTTCGGCGTTTTGCGTTTTGGGTTTTGCTTTGTGCGTTTGGCCTTTATTAAACGCACTGTCGCGCGTACGCCAGCAATACGTCAAAATTAATTACAGCGAAATTTTCCGACATCCAGCAAACTTTGATAATGGCATTTGATTGTTACTATGATACCAATGCCTGATTAAAATATAAATTTTGCTTCAAGCTTTGAATCAACACGAATGTTAAGATACAACATACCGTGTTAAAATCATGAAAATATACATATTGTTACGATTGTCAAGGTCACCCATGCAAGTGCGAATGGGTGGCTGGTGGGACAATCGAATTGTGGGTATCGATGGAGAGGAAGTTTTTCTTTGTTATTGTTTTCGGAGCGAGAAGTAGTCGGTCCGGGAAATTAGAAGTGGACGGTTGGTTTTCTGGGGTGATCCAAGCACCGGACAAACAAGAGATAGTAATTCACGGGATCCAGTGATCGAACAGAGCGCCATTCGTAACAATATGATTTTCTATGCCTTCCTGATCTTGTGTATTTATTTGGGAAGTCACTACTAATATAACAAAAACTAGCAGGTGTAAAGGTTTTCGTTTCTGATGAAACTTATTTAGACATTTCCAATAAATTTAACGGTTCTAGAGTATACGTAAAAAACCACAACCATGTTCGACCACGGTCAATGTTGGAAGGGCTATAACTCGAAAATAAGTGTTTGCATTTATTTGCCGATTAATTTCATGTCTATTGGGTAATGAATCGTCTAGGTCTAGAACGCACTGTAGAAAATTCAATGTATACTTTTAAGATTTGTATAGGGTATACAGTATATGTATGTTTTGTTTCATTCTTTTTCTACGACGACCTCTAAAACTGGTCATTATGACATCGCATACAATGCGTAAAGTTCCAGTTTAATGATAGAGTATCTTAATGAATTTATTAAGCAACTAGTTTCGTAATGAAATTGCAGAAGAAGTTGCCTACAGTTAGTTGCACATGCAATCCTATATACTGGCGTTGTTCGGTGCTGCACTCACGAGTGTCGCG
>JARJDQ010013472.1:0-24517 GCA_030264215.1 Geostiba sp. GC000077 | reverse complement strand
CAACACTTTATAACCTGAACACGTCAAACGGTGAAAAGTGAAAATTCGAAAAATGTGATGTTAATTATTTTCGTTTGATATAAGCAAAAAATAGGTGTTTGGTGGAATTAATTTCCACAAAGATGCATTTTTTGACATACTAAATGTTTCATCCAGCACGCATTGTCAAATAAAATTCAGTCTTATCCCGGCGCCTCCACCAACACGAATTTCCAAAGGGACGGAGTAGCAAATCGAGACATCACCAATGTTTTTTTTCCGACTATTATCTATCAACGAAACAAATTTGATTTTTATTAGACTAAGTACTTAGTTTTTTGAAGATATCGCTTTTTTTAGGTTTTTTTTATCAACAACATATTTTTTTTTAAACGCCCAATGATTAGAAATTGAGAAAAACCACAAGTATGAAATTAGTATCGTTGGGAAGAGCTTGCAATTTCCTTTAATATATTGCATTTCACAGTGCATGTAAGATTCAACAACAATCAAATACAGACCGTTCATTGGCAAGAGCAAGAAAAATTATTTAAAAAATAATAATTTCGATTTTCAATGAGCAATAATTTATACACTTACATAGTTCTGAACTAAAAATGTTATGGTAAGTTGGGAAATTTAATGGCCTTTCCAGCGATGCTATTGCATGTAAAAATGTTAACAAATAATTTAAGTAATCAACAAATGTATCACACGTTCGTAAAATGAAAATGTTCGTGGAGGCGCCGGGAGTAGACTGAGTTTGTAGATACCATCAACAAACTTGTCTTTGTGGGAATTAGTTCCCAGCACCAAAAAATCTATTTCTCCTGTACAATATGTTTTTGGTGCATATGTAAATGTAAACAAAGCGATGGAATGTGCCCCCAATTTGGCGCCTGGTGACAAACTTCCAGGACATTTGTTGACAACATTAAACTAAGAACAAACATAAATAATTAACAAGCGGGATGCGCGGCAATCGCGGGGAAGGCCTTTGAGTCGCATCCTTCCTTTGCGCCATCAGCGCTATCAGCAGCCCCCAACACTCACTCGCATATCCTCGGTGTCCTTTCTCAGGACTCGCCGCGAGTGTCGGTAGCGTCGGTAGTGTCGGCTTTTAGCTGACGGCGCGTCGGGCCGGCCCTTTCGGCCCGCCCGGCTTTAACGATGATGACTTTCGGAGCGTGGGCGCGCGAGAGCGGCGCGCCTGCTGGCCTGCTGCTGCGGGGGGATATTGGCGGCGGAGGCGGCGGTGCTCGGCAAAAGGTCGACGCAGTTCCGCAAGCGCATCGCGCGCCTGCCGCCAGTCGTCGTCGCGACGCTGCCGATGCCGCTGTCACGTTAAGCCAACGCCAGGATTCGCGAGCGCGCTCCGTGGGGGTGGCGCACACACAACTTTTAGCGATAAACTTCGCGCGTAAAAATCCGCCGAAAGCGGTAGTGTTTCGCTAGGGGGCCAGTGCGCAGTGACATCGGGTGACATAATTGATAACTGTTTTTGCGCTGTTTGCAAACTTGTAGCTCCAACACGCTCGCGAAGGAGAGAGAGAATGTCGTATCACATGTTGAGTGGCATTGTGTGTGGCTGGCAGTCCCTTTTTGAAGTCCTCGGAGGCCGCGAACAATACCCCAGCACATGGTGCTGCTTTTAATCCTTCGGCGTGGCCGTCCGCGCGTCCCGAAAACGTAAAACTGCTATAACTGTCGCAGCGACCTTATAAACCCTCTCTTCGTCCATAAACCGAGCACACATTTTTCGCCTTGTTTGCACAGGCATTCTTCACATATCCTTCGTCCGGAAACATCTGCAGAAGCATCGTAAAACACGAAGTAAATCCACCTCAAAGTGAAAGCATCCCCTTCATATAGACACACGTTGAAATACAGTAGTAAACGATTGAAACGTTTAAATATCCAGTCGATTGCATCATTCCCGGCGATATCATGCATTTATCACGTTGTGATTGAACCGAATCGGTGTGCCAGGATCGCCGGTTTGATTTGTGTGTGCATGTGAGTGGAAATTACGACGGGACGAGCAGCGGTCGTAGTGAGACGTGCGTCAGTGCCAATTGAGTGTGCAACGGGTTAATTAATTCGAAAGTGCCAAAACAGCGTCGGTGCAGGTCGGGGCACGCGCGCGCATTACATAATAAGCACCGAATTTTGATTAGAGCCCCGCCGCGTTTGTTGTGATGCAATTTGCGTAATGCGCTCGCCGTGTGCAATATGAAAATCTGGCTTCGCATTGCATTGGCAACTGCAGCGCACACCAGACGAGACTTGCGGTAAGCTTGCCGAGAAAGGATAATTGTGAAGTGCGCGCTCAGGATGACGACGCGACGTTGGCTCCTGCTCGGCATCATTGTGGCAACTTGCTGCTGCGGTGGAATTTATGCTAATCATCGGCGGCGCGAGCGATTGAATCATTATTTTCCAGGTAAATATGAATTCATTTAACTTGGGTTCGAAATGTTGGTATTACAGAGTTTAAACAAATTTTGCGCACAGTGACGAAGTGTCGATCGCAGGCTGCAAATTTTCAATTCTCTCTGTACCTTCTAAGAAAAAAGGAAACGGCTGGGGGAGAGGCTGAGAGGGGGCTGAAGGACGAGGGAAATTTAATAAGCGCAGGACCTGACGCTGCTGCATTACTTCAGACGTTTTTACGCGCGCACCATCCTCGAACGTTATGAACTTCGTTATTGAAAATTTGGGGCGAATATTTCAAACATGCAATTTGCACACGCAGAAAATTCACATTATTCGCCGAATTCGCGTATAAACACTTCAAATATTCGATGAGTATATCATCAGGATGAGAACATGTTTCAATTCACATCGGTGAACTAATGCAAAAATATAAAACAAGTCGATTTCTTGTTATAATTAATATGCGAGCAGATTCGTTCATTTTTAATTTCGTACAACGTACAAAATTAATATTTGCGGAACTAATTCCCACAATGAGGGGGATTCCATTTTTTAGTTTGTTAATGGTATCTTTTTGTCATACTAAAAGTCTAGAAAATCTAGGCATTCAAAGTAAACTCAGTCTTCTCCCGGCGCCTCCACAATGAACCAAAATTAATATAAATGAACTATTATTAATAAATATATATTATTATATATATATTATATTTATTACATTTGACCTTAGTTTTCACGATATCGCTTCTTTTAGGTTTTTAATCAACGTAATTTTTTTACTAAACGCCCAATAACTCAAAAATGAGAAAAACCTCAATTATGAAATTAACAATATTAGTAAGAGCGTGAAATTTTCTTTAATTTGGTATATTTCACTGATCAAGTTAGATGCAACAACAATCAGATAAATGTTCATTGGCAAAAGAAAGAAAACTTTATTTTGAAAAAATAATATTCATTTTTCAATGAGCAATAACTCATAAAATAACAGAATTGTGAAATAAATTTGCATCGTGGTAAGTTGGCTCATTTCAAGTCCTTTCCAGGGATGCTATTGCATGTACAGAAATTTAACAATTTCATTATGGAATCAATAAATGCATCACACGTCTGTAAATTGAAAATGTTGGTGGAGGCGCCGTTAAACGATTGTGTTTCTGCATCTGAAACTTTTTCCAAGAAAAAAACGCATTTTGCATGTTATGATTTTTCTACATTTGTTTTAGAATCAATTCCACCTAAAAACGTATTTTTCCTGTACTAATTCTCACCCTTTGAAACCATTCCATTTGACTAAAACGAAATCTTCCTTGTAATCTGGAGTCCAAAACAATGCAATCGAGAAAAATATAATTCAAAACAAACATGTTGGTTGCTTGTGTTATAAAACAAGCAGTAAACACAATACGACCAAATTACTAGGCATGTTTGCGCAACGTCAAATTGAAAAATGAACCCTTCATTCCCTCCACGCGCCCGTAACATTTGGCAAACAATCGAGTTTATGATGAGCGCAGATTTCACCAACATTGCTTACATTTAAAACTTGCACACAACCAAAACAAATGTTTGCAGATCACACCAACAAGTTAAATTATATGAGCCCGTAAAACCCAATAAATGTTTAATCGGTGAGCTTAAAATGATCGTCATGCATTAATTAACACTCCTTAAGAGCTCATACTGCGCTAATGAATATCGAACTGCGATCAAGCGCAGTGCACTTGCAATGACAAATTATACAAGCGCTGCGCTAGCGGGCACTCTCGAGGGTAAAACTCAAGGAAACTGACATGAATACGCTCAACTACACCGCCGCTAATCTATACTTTGTACGCTGGTTTGCTGATATAATCTCCCTGGTGAACACGGCGCTGCCTCGTCTCGATTAGAATGACGGTTATGTCTCACAAAGCGTCTCTAATGAATTCACTCCACTCTCCGATCAGTTATCGAACCTTTGGCACTAGCTACCCAAATTGTAGAGGCTTTGTAAGAGCAAATGAAGCGTATAGCCTTCGAGTTTCATATCGAATGAAATATTCGTCCGTTTGCATATTAAATTGAATCTACAGCAAAAAGTTCAAAACTACCAGCTACCCATTCGTGTAGCAGTGGGTTCTAAGAAGTTGTATTATTGAATTTCGCCGGCGGACTGAAAGTTAGTAAATCTTGGGCCCGACGAGGAAACATTTTAAACAGATAGATATAATTTAATCAAATGTATTCGCACAAGATTTAGAACGCCGTCGGCTTGAATGTGCGGATATTCTTAGTCCGAGTTGGCTGCAAGCCTGTGCCGATAGCAAATGGCGGTGTCTTTTTGGTTTTAGCCCGAATACCCAGAGGACGTAAGTGGGTCACACTTCCACACATTCCGCGATTCGGTGCAATTTATTGTTACACCATAAATGTGCAAACGCAAGCCTTCATCGACCACCAGAATTTCAGAAGAACGAAAATAATTTTTGTTCTTTATAAAATACAAGTGTGGAGGCGCCGGGCAAAGATTCATAATAACATTTTATGTCGACATTGAAACTTTATCTTCGTTTCTTGACTCCTTGACGACGAAGATAGTTTTACTCTACTTTTAACATCGTGATTAAGCTACTCCAGCGCACTGGGTACTTGGCAAGTAATTAAAAAGTTTAATTTGGAAATTTCGTAAAGGAATTCAAAAATGTCGTAAGTTTAAATCACTACGACCAAGTACGCGACGCGCAATGAACTTGAAGCGCTCGTGTGTGCACTTGAAACTTTAAAAATGTGAAAATATGTCGTAACATGTTCCTGCTCACTCTATGAATGCGGTTTGAGAGGACATCGCGACGGATGAGGGGGTGAAACACTAGCTGGTAACTTTGCCGGCGTGAATACAAAAAAGTGCAGGCGAAGTTTTGCGGTCCCAAGCGGGCCGACCACAATCTAAGCGCGCAGGTCGCATACAGATGTGCGCTGGTGCCCCCTAGCGCTGATGGTGGAGGCGCATACCACCGCAGAACACCGCGTAGTATGTACGAGGTCGACCGTAATAAATTAGAAGTTGTTTTGTTTAGTGGCGAGATGCAGCACCCACCCACCAGCAGCAGCAGCAGCAGCAAACAGCAGCTGACCAGGGATAACTAATTATTAAATTGGAATTAGCGATCGCTTTTTCAACAGCACCATTTCTAGGATATGATATATGTAATGTTTGGTGAAGGACAAAAAAATCAACAAGAACGAAAATTTTTACCTCCACGATGAGCCGTAATTTTTGATTGGGCACATTGATAATTTCATTTTATAATTGCGTTTCGATTGAATTGAAACCGTGTGGTGCGGCTTTTTCGTCGCGGACTCGCGACGCAAAGCGAAATTCAATTATCAATTGCAGGGCGAGTTCCCGCTGCGTCACCATCAATTTGTCGTCGATTCGCACAACGTGACACAGTACACACGGCACATAGGTAATTTATATTCGTGGGTGTAATAAAATGCTAGTTTCCGACTTTTTTTCGAATGGAAATTCGTGCAAATTGCACGCTCACCAAACCGCAATTAAAAAACCTTTTTCTTTTTTTTTAATATCAATTCTCAATTTGATTAGTTTGATCAATAATTCGGAACAAAAGCTTCAGTCTGCGGAGTGTAAATTTCCGACAGGGACAAATTTGATGGAATTAATGGCATTGTTGGATGTGTACACAACGAGGGCAGAAAACGGAGAACAAGGGAACAAAACAGATGCAAATAATGAAAATGGTAATTATGTTCGGCACATTACTGCTACACATTTCATATCAATGCGGAATCAATTTTCGGCGTTCCACCGTCCCAAGGTCCCAACACTCCCAACGACGACGTTATTGATATAGATTGTATTAGTCAAATCAATATTGCCGAGCCGACACCAATATAAAGGGTCCGTGGGTTTGGGGCTTCGGGCCTTCGGAAGCTTTGGACAGCGACATCGGCGTTTTCTGCGCCCCTTCAATTGAATTGGCTTTACCTCCACCCTCGCTTCTTTCATCTCCCTCGTCCTCCAAGGGACTGACCACCAGCGCGATCAAATTCACGATGCGACCAAGTGACAGTGCAGGAACAGTCAATAGCCTGATCTGCCCACCACCTTTCAATTCAGTGGCCGGACGGCATTTTTCATCTCTCTGCGCTGCATCTTAAAATCCTTTCACTTACCATGGTCGAAACTTTTCGAGAGGCCGAGGCGCTCGGTTTTTAAACGCACGCGCCACCAGCGCAGCAAGAGACAGCGAAATAAAGAGGGAAGTCGCGCCAGAAGTCACGATCGAGCTTCCAGCGTTCGTGTTCTTTCCTGAGTTTGAACGATTCGACAGCGAGTTTTCTAACTAGTGTCCCAAACATGCCCGGAATATCAAATCTGCACGTAGTGCTCCTAGACGCCACGTTGTGTGGCTGCGTTTGACTCTTCGGCGTAGCTGCAAAGAAGAGAAAGACACACAAAATAAAAACTCGAGTTTCGAGCGCAAACCGAACCATGCAGTCCTTCGCTTCTAAAGTTTCTTCATCTATGATATTATTTTTCTGTGGTGATGATATCACCGCAGACCGCACGACTGCCAAGAGCAAACACCAAAATACTCGATTGATTGAAATTTTAATCTCCAGTAAAATGTGCACCATTAATATTTCACTTTATTTTAGACGTGTGTACATTAATTAATTTCCCCTCTAGCGCGCACGTCTGCGTATTCTACATCTGTAATCCATTCACGTCAAAGTGTGTAAACGCTGTGATGCATCAATATCGATATAGACTCGATATAGGGTTGTGCCCCAAAACCGGGGACTAATTTCGTCCGTTCTGCGGTCGAACGCACAACGCGCGTTTCACGCAGCATTAATCGTCTTTAGTAATTTGTAATTATTAAAGCCATCTGTGTATCGGAACTACGCTCCCCGCTGCATCTCTGAAAATCCAATTCCTTTGAGACCTCAAGGCTCAAGAGCAATGAGGCAAAAAGGGGTTAAATAAAAACGTCGCCTCAGCTTTGATCTTGCAATTTCAAAAGAGCCTTAAACGAAAGTACAGTCTACAGTTAATTGATATTGAAGATATTGAAGATTCTTGCCCAGGAGCTATAATGAAGTAAGGATCGATTAGTAGTTCACAACAAGGTAAACTTCCCTTCCCTCTTGCATGCACCTCTGTTTAGTGTTTACTTAAACGCACTTAGTACTTGAGATTAGCCCTAACACAGATGCATTCTCCTCCAAGGAGCAAGTCCTCGCAAGTCATGAGGTTGGCTTGTTTGTCATATTAACATGACTAATGTACAAAGTTAATTAAATATAGGAGGGAAGGACGGAAGGAAGTTTAACAGTTCGAAACATTCGCTTACACACTTTGCACTCTGCTCCCCTCCATCCCCAAAGCAAGGAAGGAAAAATCTAATTAGTTTTACATGCACGTCAGCACGGCACGCCTGATGCCATGAGCAAGACAGATTGGATTGCATCCCTCTGATATATTTGATATACGAGAAGACTGGAAGTAAATGGACGAGGTTGCAAGGTGGCAGGTACCGAGGTGCTTCGTTTCCTTTTACGCTTCGGGTTTACGTTTACGTTTACGTTTCCATTAATGTCGGTCGTGATACCCCCGAAAAGATATTAGCTGGCGATTGGACAACCGAAGAGCAATGGCGTTGTCAGTGCGGGTCCTGCAGACGCCTGGAAGCTGACACGCTGGTGGCCGCACGGGTATAAAGACATGGCAACAGTTACTGTGTCACAGTATCACACTGCCTGTTGAGGAAACTGCCAAATCACTCGCACGTCGCCGAGTCACGGCATAGTCGTAAAAACTTCAAAAATTGAATGCTCTAGGTGGATTTCCTTGGCTTTTTATTTCCAGCTACTTCCAGTGTAGTTTATTGCTTTCGGGGTTGATCTGTTTGTATTTTATTTAACGCCTGTCGATGGGCTCAGACTGTATATCTCCGAGCACTTTATTTCATAGCTGGGACGCGATGGTGAGATAGCCCGGATGGTATAGAAAACGATTCGATCTTGATTGAGACGGAAGAGTATGCCGGGACACATTATATGGCGCGCGATAAATTGCTCCAATAAGGCAATAATGGCACAGACAATGAAACGACCGACAGTTGCGTTACACCAAGCCCGGCGCCTCCGCAGGTTTACCTGATTTCACGCCACGGCAAGCAAAGAAAAACTGGAGATATATCTCATGCTTCTAACCCTGTGCCTTTGGTCGCTGCCACCCCGCCGCTAATCTATATTTCGGGGCACGTTTAACGGCTTGTGCAAAAAGCATTTCGTGCCGTCATTTCTGCCATTTCTCGAGAACGATTCTCATATTTTTGTCCACTTTTCCAATTACCAACGTATTTGATTAACATTTTTATTGTCGCCGCAATAGAACAAAAAATACGTTTAATTACCATTTTATTATTATGAGATTTAGTACTGAAGAAATAGGAAATTTCAGTTAGAACTAATTCCCATAAAGACGTGATTTGAATTTGCTTGTAAAATGCGTTATTTTCTTGCAAACGTTTCAAATAGAGAAACACATTCGGCTCTTGGCGCCTCCACCAAGATATTCATTTTACGGACATGTTTTTGGTGATATTGATTACGTAATTAATTCGTTAACTTTTTAAACATGCAATAGCATCACTGTAAAGGACATGAAATTTTTCAACTTTCCACGAAGAAAATTGATTTCAAAATGATGTAAGTTTATGAGTTATAGTTCATTGAAAATTGCTAATTATTTTTTCAAAATAAATTTTTGTTTCTCTTGCCATTGAGCGGAATGTATTTGATTGTTATTGAATCTTGCATGCACTGTGAATTATATCAAATTAAAGGAAATTTCAGGCTCTTCCCAATGATGCTAATTTCATAATTATGGTTCTTCTCATTTTTGAGTAATTGAGGGATAAGTAAAAAGAAATCATGATGTTGATAAGAAAAGTAACTAAAAGAAGTAATATATATATATTTTTTAATTTGCAACATGCGGACGCGCGTTAAATTACGATGGAAACTATGAAATAATGGCGAAATGGACTAAAAAATGCATGACGATGAATAAAGAAGTAAAAGAACCAGTCGGGTTGGGGTTGCCAGGGTGGTGATGGTGGCAACTTTAAATTGGAAAAGTTTGTCGCTGTGCGCTGCTTCCGCCGCTATCGTCCTGTTTGTGGAGCGTTTCAAAATTGATTCCCTTCAACTGTTCTTCAACTATGTGTACACTGGCGCGGATTGTCGCATATCTAATAAGGATTTGCGCTCGAGACACTTCTCCCCAATGCAGTGCACTGGTTTTATTGCGAAACAATTTCTCGTATCTGCAATTGACATGTGAATCAGTGAATCAAATACACATGTTAAATTGAAATATTTTATTATTCAAAGGAGAAAAAAATTTCAAATCTTATGACAGAAATGTGTCACTAGCGTGAAGCAAGGATACAAAGATCTATGTGTATTAAGATAATGCTGCGATAACGTTCACTGTACACAAAAGGTAATTATCAAACGCTAAATCCAATTAACGGTAATTAGTTTTTGAATGTTAGAGCACGCTGCGTTGTGTTTATATTGGCAGCCATGCAGCGCAAAGTGCAAGGAAACTGATGAGTCCTTGCACAAATTGTCAGCCCCAGCGAATAATCCATTATTGCGCTGTGCATTTGCACCTTACACCTTTGCGCTTGCATGTGGAATATTTGTGAAAATCTTGTTACCAACCGAGGATTATTTACATATTCATACGAGTAAATTACGCTCCCGAAATGATGGCAAAGATTTGCATAAGTAAATTGTGCGCCAAAAGCATTAGTTTAGAAAATTCTATTTGAAATTTGTGCCGTTTGAATGATGCATTCAATTATCCCTTCTCGGAACAAATTATCCATGCTTGATATCCCTCAAAACGTGATGCCCATATTCTGCACAGCCTCCGGGTGAAATTCCTTTTTGAAACTTTAAACGTTTCCTGTACATCTCCATCAAACATATTCGCAGTCATTTCAACAAATTTATAACACATTTGCATATTTTATCAACTAGCTCGATATGTAACCTGAATTTATTCTAAATGTAAAAAATTAAAAACATTAACAGTGACAAATTACAACTTCATAAAAATAAAACATTACCTTATCGTTAAGACACTTTTTTTCATCTCTGGGAAAAGGAAAACTTTCTCGCTTTGTTTATGCTTTTGTTACTGCTTTTTTTTGTTCCGGTGTTTTCAGAGCGTTCACAATTCGATTCAGTTGTGCTCTGGGTCTTCGGAGTGCGATAAAGTAACTTAAACCCGGAATATAAAAAGAAAGTTCATATCATACTCACGAGACGTGTTTTCATGGTGTTGTACTACGAAAAATTCTTGTTTGTTCGGGCGTGTTTAAAAATTCATATCGTAAGACATTTACATCTATTTACACTCTTTTAAAATGTGCACTGTAAAATTGTATTATTTCTTGTCGCATGCCGTGATTTTGTGTATAATTATTCATGTGTAGCTAAATGCTTAACATTCGACAAATATTTGTGCGCCAATATTGACAGCATAATGTTATGTCTTCATTTTTTGGCGACGGTGGTTTGTGCGGGGGTGTTATGCGCGGCGTCGCCGTGAAGATTTGATCGATATGTAAACATCAGTAGGGTAAATGTTTGCACGGCGTAATCGGAACAATCAAATTTCAGTCATGTCAATGTTACATGTGATAAATAAATACGAAATATGTTTTCGAGCTGAAATGTTTTGGCAAAGTCAAGTGTACTACTTTTTGCTTGATTTGTAATTTGTTTTTACGAGAGGTTTTTCTTGTTTTTCAATTTGCGAATGCCCAAAACGGGTCATTATCATTCCGCACCCGCTCTGCACGCTCGATAAACTAAACAAACATATAAACCGCTTAATTAAATATGTTATTGTTGGCTAGCGCTCTTTCATTAACCCTCTAATCCGCCTCGGCCCTCCGATGAAATTGTCCTTGCACATTTGCTGCTATTTCATTGTTTCCTTCTTTAGCCGTGTTCTGTTTTTGGGGCCAGCAGCTCGCATGACATTTAAAATCCTCATCACTAGTTAAATAGTGTGCGCTGGTGTGTGCGTACCGTCTTAATGGTGACGATAAAATTCACCGAGGAGGACGCTACAATTCGGGGCGGCTGCGGAAAAGGGTTTTTCCTGACCGCGGAACGCAATCGCCTTTATTGCTTGCTGGGGCCACCGAAACAACAACGATCTTGTCGACGGCGAAATAACCGAAATGAAGAGCAAACTGAGGCATGAACACGAAGGGACAATGTCGAACACATTGAACACAAATGTGTTTAAAAGGTGGCGCAGGACATTAAAAGTTGTAACATGATGTCGGCCAAAATCATATAGGATTATAACAACGTGCGAGCGCGTTAAAATAGTTCGTGCGCACAAATGTTACGATAATAAAATTTGAATGTTAAACCCAACGATGGCAGCGCATAGATAAATCAAGTCCCGTTTAATTTCCTTGCAACTCTAATGTACCTTGCGCCATCTGGTAGCCACTCTCCAAAGCTATACCAGCGGAACACTGTTATGGATTTTCCCACCGGCGGCGGCGCCTCCACCAAATATTTTAGTTCCACGTTTACAGTTCAGGTGGCGCCACTAATAATTTAATGTTTTTTTTTGCAGATAAGGACAAAGACGATTTGTTATCGGCCCTTGGAAAAAATCACAAATTCGACACAGGACCAAACTCGGTCTATCAAAGCGTCGATATGAAATCCTCTAGGTTTTTCGTCAGTGCGAACTACACACAGGTGCAAGCCCAAACAAGGACAACGGCGGTGTTACACTGCGAAGTAACTGATATTGGAAATTGCACTGTAAGTATCATCATTCTGCGTTTAATTGGTTCTTCCCTGGTCCCTGGTAATATCCATCTCAGGTCAAGCTGCATTAAAAACTAATCCAGTCGAAATGAGACAATTGATTCCTGCGTCGGATACACAAACGATTAATTTCCCAGCCGTCAGCTGAAAAACGGAACCCGAAGCCTCTTTTATCATCTTTTTGCGCAGCGATCGTTTATTATAAGAATCGCGCTGACCCTCAGCGCAGCGCTTTCCACCCCTTTTTCCCGATATAATAAAGTTTTAATGAGATTTTTTTCTCTCTGTGCGCCCGCAGGTCACTTGGAAGCGAATACGGGACTATCAAATATTAACTTTTGGTCTGTTGACCTACAGCAGCGACAGCAGATTTTTTGCGCGCAGCGGCAGGAGTGGCAAGGTAATATTATTTTTGGATTTTTATTATTTACATCATCATTTTCACCCTTGCACCGTGTTACGCTGCCTACATCCACACGTCATGAAATCAATTATTCATCTTGGAAATTTGCGACGATAACTCAATATTGATCAAACATATTTTTTATTCATCTGTTTCGGCTGGTGTTTGCTTTGCATTTCGAATGGAAATTGGATCGCCGCGTGACAGGACTGGTCGCTGCACATCCGCTACGTGGATGCCGATGACGCCGGCATTTACGAATGCCAATTGTCCTCGCATCCGCCGGCGAGTGTTTATGTGGAATTACAATTAGTAGGTTCGTATAAACACTGGGCGTCATCGCAAATATATCCGCGGTACAATGAACATAATTATTTAAAAAATGTTGTTTTGTCATTTTTAGAAGCGCACGCTGAGATAATCGGAGGTCCTGATAAAATCGTCAAGTCAGGATCTCCTTTGCTGCTGAGCTGCGTGCTGAAGCGCAGCACCGAAGCGCCCGAGTACATCTTTTGGTATCATGGCGATCGGATGATCAATTACGATCTGGGGGGTGGGGCGGCGGTGCGGCATGGGCGGCAGGGCAGCGAGCTGCTCATCCCCAGCGCTGAGGTGCGCCATGCTGGCAACTACTCCTGTGTGCCGTCCAACGCTCGCCCGGACAGCGTCAATGTACACGTCCTTCACAGTGAGTATCATCAGCATGTTATGCGCAGTCAATTAAGCTCTGAAATGTACGCTGAAAATGATGTTTTTACATTCGTACAGGAGAAATTGGCATTTAGGTGGAACTTATTTCCACCTAAAAGCGGGGTTTGATTTTTAAATTTCGTTGATGGTGTCTTTTTGACATCCTGAAAGTTTTGCACAAAGTTTAGAATGGAGAAACTCATTTGTCTAACGGCGCCTCCACCAACATTTTCACCTCAGAGATGTGATAATAATTTTGGTAACATATAGAACATGCAGTAGCATCTCTGGAAAGGGTATAAAATTTGTCAACGTATTGCGATGAAAATATACTACACAATTATGTAAATTCATGAGTTATTACTTATTGATAATTGCTAATCATTTTTTTAAATTCATTTTTATTTTTCTTTCCAATTAACGCTATGTATTTGATTGATGTTGCATCTTACATACACTGTGAAATACACCAAATTAAAGGAAATTCTACACTCTTCCTAATGATGCCAATTTCATTATTGTAATTGTTCTCATTTTTGATTTATTGGGAGTTTTTTTTTTTTATCACATTGTTGAAAAAAAAAACCTAAAAGATGCATGAAAACAAAAACCCTTGTTTCTCCGTGTATATAAAGATAATAAAGATAAAGATGAAATTTGGTTCATTGATTGATAGTAGTCAGGAAAAAATATTTGTTATATCGCGATTTCATACTACACCCATTTGACAATTCGTGATGGTGGAGGCGCCGGGGGGATACTGAGTTGCTAGATATTGGTATGCCAAAAGGTACCATCAACGAACTAAAATTACAATCCTCATCTTTGTGGGAATTAGTTCCGCCAATCACCTTGTTTTTTTGCTTACATCTCTTGTACTACATGCTTAACTTTTTTAGGTGAAAAACCAGCTGCCATGCAGCATGGAAGCAAAAATTCATCATCCTCACACTCCTTCTGCATACTCAGCAAGCAACAGCGTCATCTGCTCGTCCTCTACGTCCTTGTGCCGGCGATGATTCACAGATGACCTCTTTAGAGCTGTACATTGGATGTGATAACAATATGTTGAATGTGCTCGCAAACATTAGATGCGGAAAATGAGAAATTGAAGTAGCAAAGGAAACAAAGCTATAAGCATTCAAAAATGATAACAAACAACAATTATTCAAGGTTGTTTCATGCGTAGATTTTCTATTTCAATTTGCCACTCAAAATATTTACTTAAATTTAGCAGAGGAAAAAAAACTAAATATTAAGTTTTAATTTTTTTTGTTTTATATCCAAATATTCGTTGTAAATATTGACGTTATTCATGGTTAATGCCATATCCTTCCATTTAAGAATACAATATTAAGCACTCAACTTCAATACATATTTTAAGATCAATGAGAACAAATTAAGTGTATATTGTTCACGTGTACATTTAAAAATCAATAATTGAAAATAGCGATTAAATATCAATAAGACGGATCCAGAAAACAAAAAGATGTGTATTTTTGCATATCATCTAACAAATGTAGCTAGGACTAGTTGATTGTTGATATTACGATACGAACAAAGCTAAAAGCATAACATAACATACGAATTAATACTCATAAACTAATAAATCATAAACTGATAAAGATATTATTTTTACTGTTACAAATGTTACCGTCTAACAAATTACACATTGATGGCAATAATATGAGAACTTATACCTGCTGTTCTGTTACATAGGTAAGGGGATATGTTACGTTACTTCTTTAACCCTTGAAGATTGAACGTTTGAGTTTCTGTCCAGTTGAATAAATCGCGCCACATTTACTTGATATTTACATATTTTTTATTAAATAAATTTTTATACATGTATATAATAGTTTTAAGTACATAATGGATGTATGTATATAATTAATTATATATTATCTATATAATAATAACAACATTGGAAAACTCTATGGAGTGAACTCATTCAACTCAAGTTTGGCGCTATCTATGTTTGCAGTCAATAAAAACAAAACGCTATTGTTAATTTATACACTAACAAATAGAAAAGGTTAGGTTTGAAACTTTAGGTTATGAAAATTAATTCACATAATAACCAATAAGATACAATATTTTTATCTTTATTCCAAAACATAAACTTGTATTAATTTATGAATAATACACTCTTCTTGTCTTGTGTGTGTGTTTGTTTTGTCAAACGTTTCATAATAATTTATACTTGTACCTTGTACCATTATCTCACTTCTCGATGTGCCAATATTTTCTGCATCTGCGTTTTTTAGTCGCCGTCACAATTGTAACTAATCGTCATTGCAACATACGTTTGCATATGCCCTAATTAATCCATATTATTCGTTAAAGTATATTTATATATGTAATTATCATTTAGCGCTTTTCATTTAGTTTGCAATCAGTTTGCGTTTACTCCATTCAAGTCCACATCATTCCATTCGTCTCCCATTCACTTCAGTTCACCATGTTTGTCATCATCATCAGTGTCATCAAGTATCATTTACGAATAGCAATATTAATATCGGTACATAAATAAGGAGAGTGTCTCTTTTTTTCTTTGCGTGGTAGTTCCTCATGTGAGGGATGATCATAACGAGCATCACCGTTAATGAAATTATTTTAGAGTATGAACATTCATCATACCTCAGTGTCTCAGACATGTGAAGTGAACAAACAAAACATTATTATTTTCTGCGCTAACAGTACGTCTTTAATATATGTTTAATTAGATTCGTTAAAAATTTAAACTTTTAGTTCAATTCTTCTTTAATTTTAAAAATGACATGTATACATGTATATATTTAGTAATTATGTACCACTCTTCACCTCCGCTCACAATTGTCAAAGGGTGCAATTCATTAGCATCCCTAGATTACAAAATAATCATCTTCATCATGGCGTATTACACACGTAACTCTATCAATACATCTATGAGAATTGATTAGTTCATAATCCGTATGTTAATCGTAGTTAATCATTGAAATTATGAATCGTCCTGCTAGAGTCCATGTGTTTGTTTGTTCATAATTATTCGGCAGTAAATAAAGCCGGATTCAATCAAAAGTCACATCACCAAGAAAGTTTGGGCACCCACGTGTATTTCAATAATTAGCACGCAGCGTAATCAGGATAACATAATTCACACTTGAGTTTAGCATCCTTCATAATTTAATAATGTTAATTATAAGCACCTGAGACGTCGTCATGGAAACGTCTCTTTTCAATGTTGCATGTACTTTGTTGATTACCATTAGAGTCAAAGTCCACTTAACATTAATCACTGCAGTCTATTAAATTCACTTTGTTTAAGTATTTCGGTGTTTTGTGTGTTTTGGGTGGCTGTGTTAGGGGAGGTGTGTACAGGTGGAAACATTAATCTTGTTTGATTTAGTTTTGTTTTTGTACAAACATGCGGTTAGTAATTGTTAACATTAAACGTTGAATTTATGTAGGTAGAGTTTAATTGTCGCTGGTTGATTGTTACGAGAGTGGTGGTGGCGATGAGGGTGACTAGGACAGATGGGCGACGATCAGCGAGACGCCGATGATGAGCAGCCAGGACGATGGGCTGCACTGCAGCCAGGATAATCCGCGCCCGCCGTGCTGCATCGCCGCAGGATTCTCACCTAAAAACAAATAAACGCAATTTCAGCACATTATGTCACGAAATGTTACTGATGCGGTATCGATTGGGCTCACCGTTGAGTATATGTACATATGTGCTTGCTGGCTGGGCGTTGCTCGGCACGCAGGAGTAATTTCCGGAGTGTCGCGTCGCCGCATTGGTGATCGTCAGCGTGCTCGTCTTCGCCGTCAGCTCGGTGCTCACGTTGATGCCTCGATCGACGTCGTAGTTGATCATTCGGTTGTTGTGATACCAGAACACGTAGCTGGGATTCTCGGTGCTCTGCAGCACCGTGCACTGGAGCTTCAGCCCCGATCCGGGCTTGAGATACTTTTCCGCCGGCCCAGATATTTCCGCTTTGGCCTCTGGAACATGCCATCCAAAATATAACCAACCATTTTCATCAAGAACATTTTTTAGCAAGAGTGTTGAAACGGAACTTGAAACGGATCTGTTTTGATTTTAGTATTGTTGCGCGAGTCTGTTTGTTGAGGAGATATCGACGTACTTTTCTTCTTCTCCTCCAGTGATTGATTTCATTTTCCATTGTCTGGCCTATCTGACTATCCGAAGGATATCGAATACATCGAATGCTGAATGCCGAAACTGAAAGTGTAGCTTCCGAAGGGACGCGACTGGAATTCACAAATTCAGGAATTTTTCTATTCGATGCCCGAAACACGCAGCCATCTGTTATTCGTTTACCCATTCGTATACAAATGCTAGCATCAGCTTTAATATTTTCCTTTTTCGCTGCTTTTCACTGGCCACTTTTCACTTTCCCCTTTCATCCTTCCAACCTCCGCTTGCTTTGCTTCTTATTCTTTTTCATTGCCAACCTCGCGCCCTGCCTCTGCTCCCTGCTAATTGATATTCACGACGTGTAATTGCCAGCATCAAGGCTTGGAAATCGTGAGGACTGACCAAATTAATTAAATCCACTCTCGTTTTCATTCCGTCCGAATACTGCGCTTCTTCTCTCTGTCCCTCCACGACGTGATCCGCAGCATTTTGTGTTTTGGTATTTTCCGTATTTTCCTGTTTATCCTTTGCCTCCAGGGCGGAGAGAGAGAATCGGAGGGTGAACAGGGCGTCCGTCGTTATTAATGTTACAACTTGCAGAAGAAGCAATAAAACAAGAAGTAACACGCAGTAATGTCCTTAAAACCATCGACAACGACGCCGCCAACCTCTCCTCGAGTCGCCAAACTTCTTTAATATAAAATAAAAGCTGCTACTTTAAGCGTTTTTCTATTTTATTTCGCTCTGGCGTGTGCCAAGTGGAGGCGCCGGGCGGGTTATGTGTTCAAGCAGCAAACAAACCGCGAAGAGGAGAAACCAAACAAAATTGGAAAATCTGTTCTTCAATAAAATAAGAACCCCGAACCAGTGAAAGCACAACACACTGATATTTAATTTTAAGTGTTGACTTTGTCAAGGCAAACGAAAATTTAGCATTTCTGAAAATTCCATTGTACAAATGATACGAGTCGAATATCAAACTCGGACGCCAATTTAAGTTTCTTGGGGCTAAACTATGCTCTACAATTCAATGGTAACGATGTCCGAGGGACATCACTCAGAGTTCTGAGCTTCTGTGACGAACGACTTGGCTTTTCGTGCATGTTGAATTAATGAACGTGTTCCTGGCATGTTAGGGAGTTGTCTGCGGACACTTACCAACGACGTTCAGCTGGATGAAAATGCTGGTTGGCGGATGCGACGAGACTTGGCACTCGTAGAGTCCGGCGTCTCGCAGTTGCACGTACTTGATCTTCAGCGTCCAGTCCTGGAAAAAGGACAACACCTATTTTGCCTTAACATTTCGATTCAAACTAATGCTTAAGTCTACTTGTGTGTGTAAATGTGTCCGATGTTGGTTCCGCGCTAGAAAATAAATTGCCAAGCGAGGAAAAACGCTTGGAAATGTGTAGCAATTGAAAACTGTCATATGCAAACTTTTGCTAGGATTTGCTCGCATTTACATTTTCTACATTATATTTTTTCCTTATTAAGTTAAATTTTCAGCTCTCAGTGAATACAAAAATTCATTATATTCTTCTCGGCTTGCTAAATTAACGTGTTAATTTTTGGAATATAAGAACAAACGTTTTTGTTCTTTTGCCAAGAGACGTATCGGTCTTCTTTAGAAATTTTCTTCGGTGTAAAATAAATGAAAAGCCATAGCTTGGTCTAACAAGGCAAAGAATGGCTTATAACCGATATAATTGAACGACCGCAATGAACCAGTATACCCACACACATTTCCAACCCCGCAAAGATTTCCGAAGCGAGTGAAATGGAGGAAAATAAGTGGCCGAGTTGGCAAACTGATAATGCTTTATCAGCAAAGTTGAAAACGCAGGAAACCGACCTCGGCCTCGGATGTCATGCTTGGGCTGCAAATTAAGCTTCGCTAATGAAAAGCTGACAAACTACTCCCCGGCGATGGGCAACCCAAGGCGGCCGACCGCAAAGGGTGCAAGGACAAAAAAGCAACACACAAATAACAAAAAACCTGCGACGCAGAAACGTGACGAGCGTTAGGACAAATAATGAGGGCGCAAGGAATGAGGAAGGAATTTTAAGAGCAAAAATTAAGGACATTTGGAGAGGGAAATTGGGGATGTGTTCGTGAAGTACACGGAATTAGAGCGATTGCCGCTGGCTTCGCAAGGGGAGGCGAAGGGAAAAAACTGCATATAATTAAGCGTCAGCGACGGTGGCAAGTGGATAATGCTAGTCGCTTTACCATTCAACTCAGCGCGGAGTGAGATCGAATAGGCGTGTACAACGGTCCTTTTTATGCATTCAAATTAAAGATGCTCTTTGTTTATATTTACGACCTTTTTATACTTCACTTTTCAACTTTTGCTTCTGCTTCCGGCTTTAATTCCATTATTATTCAAACATATTCCACGGAATTTTCTGGGTCTATTTGATTGTCAAATGAATTTTGCCAACTGAGATTTTTTGACGTTTAATAATGCTTGCACATGCGCATATTGCGCAAATAAAACGGCCGAGCAAACAAACGTTATAACGAAGAGAAAATGGAAATGGAGAGTCAGAGGGGAAAAAAGCAACAACTATGCGGTGAACGTTTGGCGCCCGATTTTTGCTGTGGGCACGTTTCACCCAGTCTGATCGCGATGTGCAGAGCAAAAGCAATTAAGTCGCCCATTCGAGAGTCGCCGACACTCCGACGCTTGCCAGGACAACAATTGCAAATCCTATATGATGGCGGCCGATTTCTCATCTCGGTGTCTCATTGTCTGCCAGCTGCCGGTGGTGGTGACATTCACAATGCAGCCAGCATCCGGCAGTTGATAACTTTGCGTATCAGCACAATTATACATGATCGTAAAAAAACATACCCTAAGCATTTTTATAAAAGCTATGAACTATAAAAAAGGAGCATTTTTAACATGTTATGTGTGATAATCGTCCTGTTCATCAAGTGAATATTCGTTCGTGCATTCGTTGAAAATCGAAAGAGAAATCGGAGAAAGGAGATAGATATTCGATTAAGTGGAATAATGGCGTTGGGGGCGGATGGCAATGTCCGGGGCCATTCAGCGCACCCTGAAGAACCATACCAATGAATGTTGAATGTTGATCCAAATCGAATTTCATTGTGTGCGTTTATATCCCAAGCAATATCACCAAATTACAAAATATCGCAACGCATTGAAAACGCACCACATGATTATGCAATAAATAACTAGCACTTGGTAGTTTTGTACGTGTTTGAGGTTAGAATTTCAATTTAAAAACAACAATATAACTTTTACCCTTTCCGATTGTCTTGTGCAAGTTCCCAATTGCTTTTTCTGCACTTTATGAATGGCTCCTTTTACTGCGCAAACAACGGAGGCGGCAACAAATCCTTGCTGAGATTAGCGCCACTAATGCAAATCGCGTTGAATGCAAAATTCAGGGCGCGTTCGCTTGTTTTTACGTCTCGTGCATTCCGAACTTTACGAGGCGAATGAGCGCACGCGCTTCCCGGTGGAGGCGCCGGGCTGAGCATCTTGGTGTCGTTCGAATGTACTATTAATGAAATAGAAATTTTACCTCCGAGTGCTGGGCGTGCACTGCCTGGAATCGCTCGTCGCTGCTGTACGTTGTCAAGCCGACGGTAAGTAGATGATAATCCTTGCGTCTTATCCAGGACACCTGCAATTTTAATGCGTTCAGATTACATTCTCACTCTATATCTATAATCCTTGGAAATGCTACAGGAATTGGGATATATGAATAAAAAGAATTGAATGTAAATATCTAAAAATAACACATTGTTTGATGTAAATTATTGACTACGCAAATGTTTTCGTTTATTTTCGGGTTTCAACGATTTATAAGTCGAAATGCACAATTTGCATTTAGTTGGCATTTTAGGTAAAAACACGTCGATGCACAATGTAACCAGGGAGTTTTTTCGGCAACTTCCAAAACTTGCCATAAAAATAGAGTAAAATCAATTAAATCGAAAATAAAGACCGAAAGTATGTGAAGCTGAAAATGTAGAATAAAATAATTGAAATTTTAATTCCGCTTGATTGATTTATATATTTACTAAATGAACTAAACAACTGCGGATTCACTAATGATTTAGAACGCAATGGAGATTACAAAATAAATAAAAACTAAAAAAATAAAATATTTGCAAAGAATTAATATACGGAGTTGCAAATAAATATCATTAACTTACAGGATTTAAATTCAGCTCTTAAACTTTTTCCAAACAAATGGCAGTGCTAGAGAGCTTAAAATGCAATGGCCCATTGTGTTTTCTAATAGAAAAAGGGAGCTGCAGGACAGAAAAAAGGGATTGCCCATTTGGGAATACGTATAGAGATTGGTACGGCGCGTTATTCGCGAAAATGTGTCGACCTAATGTGCTCGTTACGCGTTTGCCCAGCTCACATACAAAGCGCCAATTACGCGCACCCCATACTGGCAGCTCGCAGGGCATGCGGAGTGAAAATCAAACGCAGCAGTTTCCCGCAGTCTCCCGCAGTCTCCTGCAGTTTCTCTACAAACTGTATCATGGTGTCGTTGAAGCTGCATGTGCAATTCGGCTGATGCCTAACGCCATGTCACGACGCGTTTTTTTTTTAATTCACGACCCATTATGGCAATTAAATTAAATTGCAAGGCACAATAATTTTTATGTGAACGGTACTGTGCATTCATTAACAGTATAACAGTATTTAAATGTGGCTAATGAACATTGCGAAACTCTTGATGCATTCGTTGAATATCAATGATCCCGCAATTTAGATAGAATTTATTGCACATTGCAAGCATGAATGATTTATTTATACACATTCAGGGCCAACAAAGAGTAAGTATTTGTGTTGTAAGACTATAGCCGCATTTTACTTGCAACTTGGTTGTAACGTAAACTGGAAGGAAAACGTCAATTTGCATTTTTAACGCTAGGTAAACTTTAAAGATGCGAAATTCCGCTACGCACTTGGCTGGAAAAATACTTTCTCAATGTGCACTTGCACAGGACTACGATATGTATGTGCAAAAGAACTAACGCGAGTTAAGTAACGGAAAACTTTATGGCGGAATAAAGTCGCTCCCCAGCGCACTTGCAATGAAATGCAACAATTGAGCAATTTGAGAATTTTACGGCGTGTAGTTTATGCTTTATTCAAAAAATCCCCCAATGTATTTCCTGGTAAAACATAAAGCAATTTCTCACCTGCTTGCGTATTCATTAGTATTTTAAGTGCATATTTATAATTTTAACAAATACTATCAGTATAAACCTTAAAAATGCAGTCTTTTATGTTAACATTTTCAAAGCATTGAAATGCAATTGAAATGTTATTAAAATCAGCACATGCAAACTTTCCAAGTTGATTTGATTGATTTTTCAGCAAGTACATTTTAAATGGAAGACGAAATGTAAAAATATAGCTACTTACAGTCCCATCGCGAATATTATTAACGACGCAGGGAACGAACGCTGTTGATCCGATTTGCGACGTCGTCACCGTGCAGTTTTCCGTGGCAAACTGCACCGGGGGTCCCTCGAAGGGCGGGTACGACGCGCCGATGTCGTTTATGTCGTCCACCGGTGCATCCGCATCCGCATCTGCAAAACCACACAAATAAATCACATCACTTTAAAATATTTTTACAACGAAATAAATTCTATTTGGTAAAATGTAATCCGCAGCTTGTGTGCAATAAAATTGCACTAATTTACAATCTAACAGGTACAGCCAGCACATTAATCATTATCAATCAGCCTCATTTAGGCGGATTATTAATTATGTCCAAAGACCGATGCGTGATGTGTAAAATACAAAATTAATTATGAATTTTGACGTTTGCTCTTTGTTTCCAGGCGCCTCCACATTGGATAGCAATGGGCTTGATATATTTATGCTGATTAATAAATATGTGTGCCAGTGGCCCATGCTGCGTAATAATACTAATTTTGGCAAAATTGTGATGATATGCATAAATTTTCACACAACGCATTTGCCAATTCCGCACGTCCGTATAGAAAAATATAGAAATATAGAATTTGAATGAAACATTATGTTTAAAACTATCCGGGAATTTGTAATCTCCCACTGAACGTATTTTAACCTGTCGAGTATTTGTTACAACTTATTGATGTGTTTGTTTGTACTGTCAGTACGAGCAAAAAAGCTTAGGAACTTCTTGTATTGCTTAAACGATAAAAATAACTTCCGACTTTTCATAGTCAACTGTGTTGTGTGTCGCGACGGCAAACGCGCACGAAGAATCACTATGCGCTGTAGATGGGGATGGGGATGTCCTTGTAGAAGCACATTGTCTATTGTAATGGTGAAAAGTGGAAAGGAATTGCGGAGAAATCCTCGCGGCGCGCGTTTGGAAATAAGTGTAGAATGCTGAGAATTTATTGTTTTCAATATAAAATCCTTGACTACACGACAGCAGCGAATGAAAAGAAGCGCGCACTGGAAATAAATAGACTGTTAAATAATACTGAAAACTAAACAGACGCAATAAAACAGGCACAATGCAACTCAAAATTCTGCAAGAGCAAATTTTAATAGACTAAATTATGTACATAATAAACTTGTTTGTGCTTTTCAATTATTCACGATGATATTTATGAAACGTAATTAAATTTTCTTTGGAATGATATTTCGCGTACTTCGAAGTCAAATCCATTGTACATTAATATTTCCTTCAATTGGATCAATTCCCCAATTGTGAAGCTTTTCTTGGCTGGAATGGAGTTTAAAGACGATTTGAAGATAGAAGGGAGCGAACGCAATTATCCACCAAATAAATCAAAAACTTAGTACGCCGCTCTTGTCTCGTCGAGACGTTGGACCAATTAATCAAATCGAATCGCAGGTTTATTGCTTTGCAGGTTAACTTCCTGCTCTTTTTTCGCATTCCAGTGCCCCCCTTGCGCATTCCCAACAGACTTTCCCCGCGCCATCGGAGTTTTGCCGCGCCGCTCAACTTCC